>JAQJVL010001089.1:0-262476 GCA_035578905.1 Stictocephala bisonia | reverse complement strand
GATACTGATCATAGTATTGATAACAGCGCTTCCTAAGTTTACGTGCAGCTTGTTATGTACCATCTGGTTAACAGTTTACCAAAATAAACCATAAAAGAATAGATTTGAAATTGATACTCCTGAATAAGCTAAAGAATTTTTAAAATAATTTATAAATTAAAATAAATAAATGCATTAAAAAGAAGAATAAAGGTGTGTTATTTATCCATGAAATTCTATGTAGACGTAAAAGTAAATATATGTACTTTGGTTTTGTATATATATATATATATCGTATAGTTTGTTGTCAGCTACCATAAAGGTGCGGTGTACATTTGTAAAATATCCAAAAGTCATGATTATATATTCATTGATTATACAAATGTAAAGTGATCTCCTATCACAAAGCTGTCCAATCCATCAATGATTCTGCCTCACTGATTCTGTGTATGCTGACACATTTCTCCGCAAAAGAGCGCAGGGGGACTCTGTAACAATGTGATCCATTGTTTAAATAGACTCCCCGCAATCACATGACTGATCTACTGCAATCCCCATTTATACTTCCAGTAATTGCATCTGCCAACACCAGTTCGGAACCGATTTAACAGTGTCAAATTCCTACGAAGGAGGTTCATCTCACTTACTGGTATTGACGGATCGTTAATAAGGAACTTATTAAGTCTATCAAAACTGTTCCACGTTACGGCCCAGCTGGTATTGGGCGAGAAGTATTATCTACTCAAATGGAAAGCAGTATTTGGAGATGGAGTGGGTTTCGAGATTTTAAGAGTCAGTTCTGGGGGTGTGATGTTCGCGTCCACAGCAATTCTTTAAACCTGTACGTACACCCTGGGTAGTTCTAAACGAGCAACAAATATGGTAGCTGGGTTGTCATGATTTTGTGATCTCCCAGCTATGGCAGCTACCACAAAACAAAACAGTTAATAAGAAATGTTAAATAACCATTCAATGTCAAGAAAATATGCATTGTTCCAAAATAACTATTTGTATTCTGTATGTAGATGCAAACTACCAGACAGAACACTGGCCCGACAGAGACGATTTGCATGTCTGAAGCCTTGATTACACTACACTTCGTGTAGCTAACTTGTTTGAAACGTTTGAATTACACGGAGCATGATATTGTTGTCATAACGTCATAGTGTATTATAACAATTTTCTAATGATGGAAGAAGAACTAATGTCAAAACAAATATACAATACAACACTCATACAGCAAAAGAATTAACCCTCTTATATTTGTTTTATTTGGAGCCACAAAAAATGTATTTATCAGAATCTAATAAGAAGGGAAAAAATTTTAATAACTGACACAGAACTTTTTTTCTCTGACATATCCCATTTATGTATTGCATTGAGGATAAACTAATTTAACTGATAAAATAATATCATTGTGTGCATATATAAGTGCCCTCAGCTGTAAGATGGTCAACGAACATAAATTCCTTGTACGTTAGAATATGTTTTGTACCATCGCTTCATTAGCTTATTAAAAGTTAAAAAATAAGCTTATAAAGGAATTTTGTTTGTGTTATGCATCATCAACAGTTTTTATACATTATTATAATTAAAAACTTAATTGTAAAATTTTAGTGACCTTGTTTACAAAAACACATTTAACACAAGCTGTTAAAGGAAATATTTGTAATAATGTACATGTGGTTAGAATATACAGCTGAGGTACTTACACTGAATATAATTAATACTGGCCCACCCCACCCTTTAAACACGTGTGGTGGTATTGGCCCATCCACCCACCTTTACACACGTACGGTGGTATTGGCCCATCCACCCACCTTAACACACGTATGGTGGTATTGGCCCAGCCACCCACCTTTACACACGTGTGGTGGTATTGGTCCATCCACCCACCTTAACACACGAATGATGGTATTGGCCCACCCACCTACCTATACATGCACGTTGTTATTGGTCTACCTACCCACCCATACACGTACTGTGTAATGAACCTCCCAGTAATCAGTACAGATTCAGTAAAAATGTACTGCCGTCCATCCAAACACAAGTGATGATAATGACCCGAATGCCCATCAATATACCTATGGACAATGGACATTGACCCACACATCCATTACCCTATCACATCACCCATAAATATCACCGTGTGTGGGTGGGCGGGCAATAATCACTGTACGTGTAGAAGTGAGTGGGTGGTCTATGCAGGATGTGTAGCAAGTAAAAATGTTAGCTGTACGCTATTAGGTTGAAATAAATTATTTGTTTTATTAATGTTACCTAGATATTACATACCGGCGTGGTGGCTCAATGGCTAAGACTTCGGACTGCGGAGGGCAAGTTCCAAGGTTCGAATCCCCGCTGAGCCAACGGTCAGTAGTTCACTCGTTGAATAAATTTCACGCATATGCATTTAGGTCCAATGTGAACTGGCGAGTAAAACAAAAAGTAAATAAATAAATAAATAAAATAATTAATTCTTCAAATTTCACAAATCCAATCATTTTAATTATTATTTGGAACACATTGATTATTTTTACTTTTATTCATGTCTTATTTAAATTAAACAAACTTCAAACATGATATTACTACCTATACAAGTAAACACTGAGATAAAAATGTTTAACTATTGTTGATATACTTATTAATAATCTTCATTGTCAAACTTTAAACAATAACATTCAATAACATATGTTACAGAAATTGTGATTTTATCGAAAGCTGAGTAACGAACAAGTTGTGTTGTTGACAGGTATTGTGGGATCCGATAAAGTAGACCCTAGGCTCTGCGTCATTACGATATTTTATCTCACGTGTTGATTTTAAAAACTACCCAAAAATGTTTTTTAATTCTATGTTCAGTCCTTTCCAATATTAAACTAAAATGGCTTAATTATAATACTCATAGGTTTACAATGGAGATGTACAATACTAGATCTTACAATGGATTAGCATATTAACAGTCTCTTTATGTATTGTTAAATGAACTTAATGAATGTATGTAGAGTTTATACTGAAAATAAAGATACATAAAATGGATAAATAGAAGGATAATGCACATATCACTGTTCGTTCTGATCATGCCATTTTTAAGGTCAAATTATTTTATTGAATTTTTCCCTACTTGTTCGCTATAAAGAGTGTATTTTTTTCAAAACAATCGTCATTTATATAAAATATTAATTAGTAAGAAAAAAGCCAGATATTATTTATATTTGTGAGGATATATAACTCTTTAAATACATGTTCTTGACGAGGAAAATATTCTATGAGATAATAAATTAAGCTAAGATAACGATGTATCACCCATTTTCATTTTATGAAACAAGATCTTACGTCATAAAAATATATATTTATTGACAAGATAAACACACACTATTGAATCATGATATTGGTCCGTGGTGGCGTAAAATCATCCGATCAGCTGATAGTCAAATAAGACGACAGCAGATGTCCTTTATTGCTGAGGACTGTGTCATATTACTATATCTTCCTTCAATAATGGTGTTTTTTATGTAATATTCAAGAAATGTTCTATTTTATATATGGTTCTAGAAGAGTATTCTATTCACACTTCTATCACCTTATATGCCTTCATTGCTTTACAAGACAAATTACATTAGATATATACTTTAATTTGTCCAACAAAGACTTCATGCGCACTCATTTACATAAAAACTTCAATTAAAGATTATTCTCATTAATTGTATTAATAACGGATTGTTTGTTTACACTGTACACCCAATCTACTAATATATAATGTTAGAGAAATAAAAAATTGCTTTAAAATCTTGCACAAATTGTAAGTTGCAAAGTCATGTAAAATTCAAATTTCATATTTATTGAACCCTTTTATTTATCAAATTTTCATCCTGAAATAAAAAAATCACATGACATTGAAAAATAATGCACACAATTGTATATACATTCATTAAAAATGTATGTACAATTACAGAAATAAATATTAGATGTATTTTGCCCGAACCAAGTGGTACTGATTAATTACAAAAAAATTAACTAAGCAGTCCAATTAAATGGATTTGCAAGTCTATATTTTATAACTATACTAGGTGATACGACATTATTTTATACATATTTAAAAAAGATTATTCCCTAAACAAACCTAAACTACAAAATGATTAAGTATGATAAATAAAAATATCTCCCTTCAGTATCACAATACTATGTTTATATTTGAAGTTAATTCCAAACGAAGGTTTTATACTAGCAACATTTGCAGCAATTATGTTTTAGATGATATATATTTTATACTCCTAAGCAGACTTAACTGTAAATGATTTCCTTGTGGTATATTTACAGTTTATCAAAAGTAAATATAATTGGTTTATTATATTACAATAATTTACGTACAAACCTACATACTTAAGTTATAAGCACTATCAGATTTATTTTAATCACCTTTACTATTAATACAGAAGACAAATTATTAATAACTAATCATAAAATATTTAAGACCACACATATCTCAATCAAACATTTGCTAAACGATTTGATATTTCCAATCACAAAATTTGTCAAATCCCTTACCCCCTCTAAACAAGATCAGCTTTAGAGCAAAGCACGACCTGTACGCTTTGAAAAAACTTGTAGAAACAAAAGCACAAGAAGTCTCAAAAAGAGAGTGATGTTTTAGTTT
The DNA here is from genome assembly GCA_035578905.1 of Stictocephala bisonia. NCBI lineage: Eukaryota > Metazoa > Arthropoda > Insecta > Hemiptera > Membracidae > Stictocephala > Stictocephala bisonia. Next base: position 257,840 of record JAQJVL010001089.1, on the reverse strand, counting down.
ATACATTAGAAAAATTACAATTGACCACATACCAATATAATATACTTGTAAGTAAGAAGTTATGAATATAAACATTTCCAAAAGAGGACAGAATAATCACAGGCAAGTCTGAACGTTCCAATCAATACCATCGTAGGTGGGAGGGTGGATCAATATCATCATTGGTCGTTTATGGGTGGGCGGGTGTATTACTAACTTCGTACGATCTAATCAGTACCATCGAAGGTTGTAGGGGGGATCAATATCACCATTGGTCGTTTATGGGTGGACGGGTGTATTACTAACTTCGTACGGTCTAATCAGTACCATCGTAGGTTGTAAGGGGGGATCAATACCACTATAGAATGGGTGGGTTTTACCATACATACTATTCCTAATCAAATCAATGTTATTACGTATACATTTTTTAAATTTCAAATAAATTAATTTTATACAAAACAACTCACACTAACTTGTCCCATAGAACAACAAGTTTATAGCCATACAAAAATAACCCATTGTTTAGTTAGCTAAAATGTTAATCCCATTTCAATAAACTTAAAAGCTATGATAATGATTTAAGAGGATACCTTTAAGAACTGATGTATTAAATAAAATGGAAGGCACATACCATAAAACCATAAAACCACATTCTTAACCATAAAATAACGTCTAAACGAACTAGATATACTAATAAAATATGGAAAGATCGGTCTAAAGGATTTTAAAAAATCAACAAAGAAATTTTGACGTTGGTTTATTTTAAAAAGCGAATGAGTCTCTTTCGGAATGAGATCTCTTTTTTCTACAAGACACTTCATTAATGTAATCTGGCTTTTCCAATAGGAAAATGGTGTGATATTGATACAATATTGAGTTAAATATTTGTTATTACCTTAGGTCCACTGATCCACAGAAAATACTTTTTTTAATTAAGGAGTATATAACTTACTATGGAATACGAACCACATAATATTGTTATGGTATTTGGCTATCAGACTTATTCTTAGTTTTTTACTTAGGACGACGTCTGTTTCATGGTTCTCCATCTAGCTTACATGAACAGAACAGTTTTTCTAGGTATTGTCTTCGCCTATGGAGTTATTGAGCGAACAGAGTTACTTTTGAAGAGTTAAGGGATTAAGAATAGAACTATTTGAACAAATATTGCAAAATTTTAAAATACTTATACAAATCTAAATACATATTGCATCATAGCTTTTTAAAGATGAACCTCCTATCGTATAATATATATCTAATTTTGTATCAACAGTTACTAGCAGATGACGATGGTGGTTAAAAAGCCCTTGATCATCATTAGGTGGTCAACATTAAAAATGCCTTAATACAGGCTAAAACTGTTTTGAAAATGTCAGACATTTTGATTTATTAACTAAAAAACTAATATTTCATATAAATAAAATGAGATAGATATGAAATGTAGAAATGAGAGAGAGGCTTCTCAGTAATTATAATGTAATTTGTACCCCTCTAATTTAAATATTTATGAGATAAATAATTTTAACAAATAACTTCAAATGTCAACAATTTATTGCTTAGTAATTTTACATTGATATCTTAAAATTCGTAACATTTTGAGTAATTGTTAAGCTATAAATAACGTGGAATTTATGTGGTAGAATTAGATGTGGTAATTAATATATTTGAATGAGGTGAATAACAAGAGTTACGTATCATTTACCCCAAATAAGTTGTAATATTAAAAGAAACAGTCGCTGGTTTCTCTTTTGTTTAGTGTTTACATCGTTTTATTTTTAAATACATCAAACTTATATTTGAACATAAATAAAATTCCCTGTATTTAGCCTAGTCAAAGAAGGTTTTGTGTCGGAACTAATTAGGGGAAAGCTGAATTTTTCCAAGGTGTTAGTATACAAGGTAAACAATAAAAAATGACAAAGTCCCGACCCCCACCCCTCTTGCTTTCCCTCCCACCCCCTCCCAAACATCGCAAGAGCAGTACTTTGGTTAAATACTCATAGCTGAAAAACTAATAAAGTTACAGACATGATTCTTTTTTTATATTACACCTAACAATATGGCAAACAAATTATGTATTTAAGAATTTTATGTGTATATCTTCGTTTAACCGTAATACTGATATACATGCAAAAAAATGCCTCTGCTAATTACAAAAACTTACTTTAACCAATTATATCATTTTATCCTTACATTGTGGAAAGAAACGTCTTCAACAAAACGTATAGATAATTTAATTAGCTTTAAAATGATGTAGCTAACATTGCTTACCGTTGACATTATGGCTTCATAGAGGGCGATTAAACAGTAGCGGGTATAGCGCTGTGCCGCCCCACGCTGCTCATTGCAGTGCCGCTGCCGCCGTTGACACTCGCCGCTGAGGGATACTTGTGTACCCGTATCCGTAGTCTTAAGTTATTTAGAGCAGCAATATAATAATTTTCACTTAGGTTTCTTAAGAAAATAAAGATTTAGTCCACTTGTATCACTGATAAATAACCAAATTTCACTGTCTAGGCTCTGTTGTTTAGTTAAAAATTTTAGTTTTGTGATACAATAAATACAGATAGTATTTTATATATATCACAACCAGTATAGTATTTTTATAGCTTCTTATTTCCATAAGAATGAAGGAGCTCCTAGTACCCATTTATTTAAGGTGCTTTCAGTTATTCCTTGGCCATGAGTTAGACCTCCTATTGATTTTAAAGATTTCATCGATGATTGCTCTATACACATGTCACTCCAATTTCCAGACCAGAACTCATCTTTTCTTCTAATAGTGAAGAGACCTTTTGTCACAAAGATATCTACTCTTTCTCAGTCAGTTTTGATTTGAGTTCTTCATTTCTTGGACATACATCTGAGCAGATTTTGCATAAGGAATGTGTCCTGCATCATGAAAGTAAGGAAGCATATCAGTGATAGTGTCTAGGTGCCATTTCCAGTTCCCCGTTCTCTCTGCTAGAATAAAATTTAGCATTAGGTCGATTTGCTGAATTAGATTTAGCCAGAGCTTTGATGTTCTACTCTCAGAATTTTTTAAATTGATGAGGTCTGTCAGCTTTGCCAAGGCTGATTGAATGGATTTGTCATCACACGCAGTTGCTTGAGTAATATCACAGTGAGAAAGTTGGTCATAAACTTTTTGAACCTCGTTACAAAACACACTTGAACGTACCTCTTCATCTTCTGTCACTTGTTCATAGATTAATATGTATGCTCTCACAGCTCTAGCGAAGGCATGTCCAGTAAGCATGTGTTTCACCGTTGCCTTACCATAGACAGTCTCCCACAATGACTCTATTCCACTACCTTCCGTTATACGACCAATGCATCCCAAGTACGAAATAAGCAAATGGAAACCTCCAAGCCTTACAACAATCCTTGACAAATCAGATTGATCTTCAGAGCCAGCAACGATTTCCATTGCTTTTAAGTATAGTGGCTGGTCAAAGGTCACAATGCATGTTTCCTTGTTCTTGCTACAATGTTCAGCTGCAAAACACAATGCTGTATATACTGATGATGGGCTATTTGGATCAATGTCTATAAAAGGAATAGCCACGATCTTACATTAACATCAGCGTCGTCGAAAACGTATTGTGTAAAGGAATCAGATTCTATGACTGGGGGGCCATGCGTGATTAAAGACCTTATATATCTGTCATTTTCATAGTATGAGGAACATACTCCCAGCGCACAAAGTACCTCAATCAAATGTTTTGACCCATACATTCTATTTAAATATAGAGACAAAGAAGTTTGTATTGACGATAGGAAGGACCTTGGTCTTACAGCGGACATTATTTAATGGTTTATCACAGCATGTTTTCTACTTATGTCAGAGCTCGAGTTTTCAGTTCATTTTTTGGTCACTGTAGACGTAAAAAGTGCCAATGTTTCAGGAATCAAATCATTTGATATGGTTCTTACTTCCTTTTCACTTGAATACTTTCCACAGTCATAATTAATTTTTTGGATGTCTTCCCTAACAATTTCTGCCGCTGTTCTAACAATTCTTTTACGTTCTTCTTCAGTACTGGTTTCTCTGTTTTTGTACCAAGAATCTAAAACTTTGTGACTAGTATGTGACGTACCTTAAATACTTTTCTTTCCAGATAAATTAAGCACAACTAGCTTATCTTTGAAAAAATCTACAAGTTTTGACTTAAGATGATAATCAGTATAGTCTATATCAGAACCACTTAATTTAATTACAATCTCTCGTAACTCTTTCAGTGAATACTGGCACTCATTGTCATTCTCAAGGTAATTGGCAAGCAGCTTGAATTGATCTGTAGACTTTGCTGATAATGGCCATCCTACCTTTTGTTCACTACTTATAGGTTTACAAAAGTTCTTATAACATTGACCATGGTAACGGGCTTCAGCGGCAACTAAATCAATAACATCTAAAAGCCTAGACTTAACTTTATAGGCCCAATCATCACTACTAACATCACAAGCATTGAGGAGCATTTGCTTTATTTCAATAGTTGAAACCTCGTGAATTCTGGTTCGGTACTTATATTGGAAGTTTAGCGTCAAAAGCCGCACTTTCTCCACATAACAAACAATCATGATTGAAATCAAATGTGTTGTCTAATTTTCTGAGAGAGTGCTGCGATGTAGAAGGTTCTGCAGTTTGCGCTTTTAATGCTGCTTTAATGTTGCTAGGTCTTGTATAATTTCGCCTACATGTTGAATGTACCTTTATTAAATCGACATTAGCAAGTAATTTATGGATCTTGTCTTAATTCCAGAAACAGTATTCAACAAGATACGTACTAAGGACTGTCTACGAACAAGTTACAACATGCAGTCCGACGCATGGAGACATCCAAGCGCCTGATGAGACACTGCTAGGAGCGGCGCCGCGCCGGCGGTGCAGTGTCCGCTACTATTTAATCGCTCTTTATAAAGCTACTACGTCCATAAATAGCTTGACTAGATCCATCATATTGAAGCTAATTAAATTGTCTATACGTTTTAATGAAGACGTTTCTTTCCACAATGTAAGGATAAAATTATATAATTGGTTAAAGTAAGTTTTTGTAATTAGCAGAGGCATTTTTTTGCATGTATATCAGTATTACGGTTAAACGAAGGTATACACATAAAACTCTTAAATACATAATTTGTTTGCCATATTGTTAGGTGTAATATAAAAAAAGAATCATGTCTGTAACTTTATTAGTTTTTCAGCTATGAGTATTTAACCAAAGTACTGCTCTTGCGATGTTTGGGAGGGGATGGGGGGGAAAGCAAGAGGGGTGGGGGTCGGGACTTTGTCATTTTTTATTGTTTAGCTTGTATACTAACACCTTGGAAAAATTCAGCTTTCCCCTAATTAGTTGCGACAAAGGGCATTTTTTACCTTTATTGACTGGGCTAATTAGTCAATCTAAATTTGGCAATTTGGTAAATAATGTTTTTTTTTAGTAAAAAACTTCTAAATACTATATATTCGTAACACTTTGCGTCTTAATATGAAACAGCATTTAAATATTTTCAAATTTAAAGTTAACAAAATCAATTAGTATAAATTTAACGTACTAGTTTTAGAGAAACAACTAAAACTCTCATGTCGTAGTTGAATCATACTATATCTATTAGTATTGATAATAATCTCCCATAACAATACCAACAATGTGTTGTTAAAGTAAATATTTTTACACCACCAACAATGTTGAAAACAGTTATAATAAATAATGTGATTGCTTGCTTTGGCTAACAAAAGCAATGGCAGCTCAACTAATCTGAGAAGGGATTAAAGAAAACTAAACAAAATTAATAAAACAAACGCCAAAGGTCTTTATGTCCAACCACTCTCCCAAACTACCATTTTAATGTCATTTATAATCTATGTTAAAAATATAATGAGGATAGTGTTTCATTATATATTAAAAGTAATTAATATAATGACACAGCATTAAATTCTAAAACATAGCGTACTCAAAGTTAATATAAAAATCATAAATCAATGCTGTAAAACAGTATTTAAATAATTGTTTAAATTTTGTTACTTTAAAAACTACTTTTACACTAAAGTGTAATTTTTTTTAGAAACTTCGTATTCATCTTACACACAAGTTGGTAACTGTATAAACAGCTGTAGGTCAAGTTGTAATGTGATGGTGGTATGTGCATATTCATTGCGTTATTCTTGTACCAAGTGTGGATTCTGCGGGCGTATGTTACAAGTTGATACCAACACATACTTTGGGAGATTTATTATGTAACCACAGTGAAGACAATGTACTCTTGTATTTAACTACATGACTTGAATATAGATTTTGTTTATGTAAATAAGTAACTAGCTAATCATAAAAATATTAATTTTAAGAAATCTACAAACTTCTGGTACACAAGTTACAATGATGTTACAACATAACCAACACATAACCAATAATGTTGAAAACAACATTAGTTTACCTAATTAGTTGTTGGTATATCTGTTGAAAAGTAATATTGTGCAAGTATATGACTTTTATTGCTGTGTAGATTATTATTGATAGCTTTTTGAATAAATATATGTTATAGCAACATTGATCTGAAAAGTGTTCAATAAATATAATTATGTATACATGTCGAAGATGACTTTCTCCTTAAACATTTTAATAGTCAAAAGTGTAAAAGTAAGTACTGAGACAATTATTGCGATCACATTCCTGAAGGGTAGACAACGTAGGTTCCTTCTTGGTAAACAGATAGGTTGTAGGCCAGGAGTTTAAATAATTATTTAAACAATTATTGCGATTACATTTCTGAAGGGTAGACCACGTAGGTTCCTTCTTGGGACACACATCGGTTGTAGGCCAGGAGTTTAGGAGCACTACACATCCTAACCTCAACATTTCGTGTATTTTATATTTCAGTAAATTCACACTTTATGTCTTTTAATATTTAAATTCCGTTTCATTCCATTTCAGTACATTCTATTCCATTCTATTTCGGTACATACATTTCATTTTATTCATTACAGTTGTATAATGTTGTCTTACTCTGTTTAATTTAGTGCACACTACTTAGTTCTTAGATATACCATTAGTATCATCAAGGGAAAGTTGAATAAACTTTTTAAATATGTTTCGGCCATATTAAATGATTTATTAGTAAATTTGTATTTAATACAGATAATAAACCAGTAGTTTCTTGTCAGTTATGGTTTTACTATTATTAAGTTTAACTTTAAAACCATATTGTACATTGATTTAATAAACCAATCATATAAGTGAAATCGTTTAAGACTTGGATATTTGTGAATAACAAGTGATATATGGTAACCTAATGTTTTTGGGTTTAACTATCTTAAATAGTTGCTATTATCAGTAGAAAAAACAGATACATGAACATTATCTATTTAGTACTACATTACGCTGTTCATAAAATTCAAGACAGTGATTTTCTTCCATATTTTATAAATTTTACCTTAACACTGTTATTATTTGCAAGATGTTCTTAATTTAACCGGGAAGATTTTACTTACTAAATACATTGTTGCCTTGTTCTACTACTTATATTTAACTTACTAAATACATTGTTGCCCTGTTCTACTACTTATATTTAACTTACTAAATACATTGTTGCCCTGTTATACTACTTATATTTTACTTACTAAATACATTGTTGCCCTGCTATAATAATTTTTAGAAACTTCGTATTCATCTTACAGTAATGAATACGAATCTTACAGTAATGAATACTACTTACTACTACTTATATTTTACTTACTAAATACATTGTTGCCCTGTTATACTACTTATATTTTACTTACTAAATACATTGTTGCCCTGTTCTACTACTTATATTTAACTTACTAAATACATTGTTGCCCTGTTCTACTACTTATATTTTACTTACTAAATACATTGTTGCCCTGTTCTACTACTTATATTTAACTTACTAAATACAATGTTGCCCTGTTCTACTAATTATATTTTACTTACTAAATACATTGTTGCCTTGTTCTACTACTAATATTTAACTTACTAAATACATTGTTGCCTTGTCCTACTACTTATATTTAACTTACTAAATACATTGTTGCCCTGTTCTACTACTTATATTTTACTTACTAAAAACATTGTTTCCCTGTTCTACTACTTATATTTTACTTACTAAATACATTGTTGCCGTGTTCTACTACTTATATTTAACTTACTAAATACATTGTTGTCCTGTTCTACTACTTATATTTTACTTACTAAATACATTGTTGCCTTGTCCTACTACTTATATTTAACTTACTAAATACATTGTTGCCCTGTTCTACTACTTATATTTTACTTACTAAATACATTGTTGCCCTGTTCTACTACTTATATTTTACTTACTAAATACATTGTTGCCCTGTTCTACTACTTATATTTAACTTACTAAATACATTGTTCCCTGTTCTACTACTTATATTTTACTTACTAAATACATTGTTGCCCTGTTATACTACTTATATTTTACTTACTAAATACATTGTTTCCCTGTTCTACTACTTATATTTTACTTACTAAATACATTTTTACCCTGTTCTACTACTTATATTTAACTTACAAAATACATTGTTGCGCTGTTCTACTACTTATATTTAACTTACTAAATACATTGTTGCCCTGTTCTACTACTTATATTTTACTTACTAAATACATTGTTACCCTGTTCTACTACTTATATTTTACTTACTAAATACATTGTTGCGCTGTTCTACTACTTATAATTTACTTACTAAATACATTGTTGCCCTGTTCTACTACTTATATTTTACTTACTAAATACATTGTTGCCCTGTTCTATTACTTATATTTTACTTACTAAATACATTGTTACCCTGTTCTACTACTTATATTTTACTTACTAAATACATTGTTGCCCTGTTCTACTACTTATATTTTACTTACTAAATACATTGTTACCCTGTTCTACTACTTATATTTTACTTACTAAATACATTGTTGTGCTGTTCTACTACATATATTTTACTTACAAAATACATTGTTGCGCTGTTCTACTACTTATATTTTAATTACTAAATACATTGTTGCGCTGTTCTACTACTTATATTTTACTTACTAAATACATTGTTGCCCTGTTCTACTACTTATATTTAACTTACTAAATACATTGTTGCGCTGTTCTACTACTTATATTTAACTTACTAAATACATTGTTGCGCTGTTCTACCACTTATACTTTACCTACTAAATACATCGTTTCCCTATTCTACTACTTATATTTCCTCTGAGGTAATCCAGAATGGTCGTTTGTTCCAAAATGGAAATCCCAACAGAGAGGCGTCAGATTGATGTGGGATCACCTTAAGGCAGTTTATTTAACTATAATATACCGCACCTAATTATACGCCAGGCAACGTAAGTGACGAACCTGAGGTATGTGGAACACAACATATGTGCACTTTACATTGAAGGACGGTGTAATGTAGTATTTAATTCGATATGGACAAGTAAACCAACATAATAATACTTACTAATACGGGTAAACTGTTAGGTGAGTGTTCACTGAAAGGTTAGTACAGATCAGTGCTAGTTGTTCTTAGATTGAACTATAACGTTCTTTAAGTGCACTATCGTCTCAAGCCTATCTACCACAATAGCACTGGGTAAATTGTTAAATGGGTTGATTTTGTAAAAATTAACCAGTCACCAGTATTTACTTCCTGCTTGCTCTAAATATCGATCTTATGTTCATAAGATATACAAGAGTAATTGTGCTAGGTGATTTAGGTTGGATGTTTCAATACAAATTTAGATTAATAACTGTATTTATTTAACGTTTAATTAAAAGTTCAAGCAGATTCCTCGAACTTGTAAAACTACGGATACAAGTGTAAGTCAAATCTTTGTAAAAATTGAATTAAGTTCATGATTTTAATAACAATATATATATTTTAATTTACTTATCTTAGTATTTCATTAAATTACTAGACTTTTAGTCCAGGCAGGGTCTGCTTTGGTATGGCCATTTTAATAGAACAGATAGGTTTTTTTGGAAATATGTCCGGGATGACTAAATACAAATAATGTTGGTTCCCACGTGACTGTCAAGTGTCGCTTAGGGGGGAAGAATTAAAATTGTTATCGTCTGTAACTTGATATATAATTGAAACATAGAAAGAAAAAGAAAATTGTAAAAATATTCATAGTTACATTTTACATAATATAAGTTATCAAAGCTAATAAAAATCATAGTTGTTGTTAGTTACAAAATACTTTTAAAATTTAACGAAATCCTGTTTATCTTGATTTGATGGCCCCTTTTACTTATATCTAAGACCCTCATATTGAGTTAATAAGGCCTTTACTTTTTAACGTGTGAAAACAGCACGAAAAATGTGGAGCGTTAACTGTATATTGTTTACAGTTAAATAAAAACTGTATATTTAAAATTTTGCAAATATATTTTTTTTATTTTAATTTTCTAACTTTTAGAAATATTATCAAAACGAAATGCTAATTATCTATACTAGAGCACCATAGCTTCCAAATCTCATCGGGAGTTTTTTAAAACGTGTAATTTGGTGACCCTAGGGATTTTTCCAATAAGGGCAATAAATTATTTTGAAAGTTTAAATCGAATGAGAACCTTAGTGTAAAAAAGAGGAATGTAAAATAGGTTTGGATGTTTTGGAATGCAATTTAATTTGTTACCATGTTTATTACAGTAATACTAGTTGTCACCATATTTGCCAGTCTTTTGAAAATATTTATGATATCACATTCCTTTCAAGTAAATATTCTTGATTAAATAGTCACAATATTTTGTATTGTAGTGTAACAACTTAAAAAAGGGATATGGTAAACAAAAATGTTTACTATGAACTTTATATAGTCTTCTTTGTTTTTATTATATGTATCATTTTATTTTATTGTCAACAATGAGATAAGAGAGAAAAACCTTTAAACTTTAAACAACAAATATAATTAAATTGTGGAGTGGTGACTATTCGTGAATTAACTCAATATGTGTGTCCGGTAATACCTGCAATCATTAACCGATGTCCAGGGATCTAAAGAATTTTAACATTGACTAGACCAGCCCGGACAGTAAGTATTTAGGGAGTCGGCTGGAGCTCGATATTAATAGTGTTTGAATTAGCATAATACCGTGTTGGTACATATACAGTAGAAGTAAACGTCACACAACACAAATATATTACAATATAAGCACAAAATGCACAAATATATTACAATACAAGTACAAAATGCACAAATAATATGGTGCATAATAATATAATATTTGTGCATTTTGTACTTGTATTGTAATATATTTGTGTTTTGTGACGTTTACACGATATTAAAGAATGCAAGTGGAAATCAAGCGATAAGTTGATGGGTTGCATTATAATAGAAGCATATAGTTACATTGTATCAGCTATATTTTGATAATAATTAAATTATAAATATTTATTCCCAAATCAATGTCTTCCACTCGACCTAATTACGATAGACTACTATACTAATTAAACATTGATGAGTCACTGTTGATAGATAAGCCAACATTTTGGAAAAATCTTATAGGTATATTACTGATTATTTGTAATTTTCAGCTAAGTCCACGTTTTAGATCAATTTACCCTCCCTGAGAAGAGAATCTTACCGCGGCGTTAATTTAATCTATCAGTTGCAAAAAATATAAATTAAAATTAAATAATTGGATCTTTTCTGCTAATTCACTAAAGTTTTTTTTGTTTCCGTTAATTCACTACCACTTGATAAATATTCTATTGCTCTATAAACTGTTCCCCAATCATTTTTACGTCCACTATCATTTATTCCTTATCTGCTATAAATCCGATATATCTGGCCTTATCTTATCTTATCTTTTTCCAAGAACTTACACACGGGGAGCACATTATGACTGTAAGTCAATGATTTGATATATCAGTTTGTGATCAAATTTAGTAGCCACCTAACCTAAACTAGCCTGATCTAACTGTAATTGCAATAAAAAAAATTAGTAGTAGTGAAGTAATGGAAAAAGTAGTGGTAGTAAATGAACGGAAAATGTCCAAATAATTAAACCCTAAGCTAAACCAGACCACCCCCTCTCCTCGAGCCTCACTGGTCAGCTTCACGTTATACTGACAGCTGAATATTCAACAATAGCGGTCGGTCCACCACAATATATCATAATGTGCTATTATTATAAAATTTTAGAATTGTATAAACTGCCATAGTATTCAAAGCGTTTTATTAATTTTTAAACTAGAACATCAACTACATTATACTCTTACATTTGCCTAAAAATAAATAATTAATAGAGTTAGTTACGTTATGGTTTGTTCTATGTTAATGAACTGTAACTGAATTATAAACATATTTCATATTTATTACAGTTTTCTGAACAAATAAATAAAATATTTCACAGTTTATTCTTCTCACCAAATAACTGAAATATAAAGTTTAAAATATAACTTAAAACATAAAATAACTTGTAAAGTAGATATGGTAAACGTAATTTACATTAGATAGTACATGGAGTAATTGTGTGGGAACGTTCAAATCACTGGGAAAAAATGTTTAAAGCTCAAAAAAGAATGATAAGAGTTATGATTGGCATGTCTTCAAGAATCTTGTAGAGGAACATTTAGAGAGCTTGATGTTCTTACATTACCAGGATTGTACTTATTGGAAGTGGTAAAACATGTACATGAAAATATATTTGCTTACCAACAAAATAATGTATACCATAACCAATACAAGGAATAAATGTAAACTAAGAGTTCCCATGCAAAGATTAAGAAAATATGAAATAAGCCCATTTTAGAGTGGAATACAAATATATAAAATATAATACCTCAGGAGTACAAAGGCTTGAGGAATGCCAAGCAGCTCTATCAAAAGTTCAGTCAGTTTCTCGTTGACCGAAGCTACTACTCAGTCTGGGATTATTTGCAGGACGAAATCGTCTTAATTTAGTACTAAATGGAACTATCCAAAGAATGGAAAGATGTTTATGCTCACATTAGATAGTTGGTAGATTAATTTATTGTTTAGGTTAAACAATTAGAGTTAAGTATAACGAGTCACCAGTTTGCAACAGATTTTCTGTAAATACGCAAACGTAACACTAATTATGTGACAATAAACCATTATCATTATCATAGATCATCTCGCAAGGTTACAGGTTACAACAGTCTACAACTGTTTTCATACACATATTTAAAATAAATCACAGGCTGTAAATGTATATATAATTAAGCGTTAAATGTAAAGAAAGTGATGACGAATCTACCTGTCTTACAATATCCACCCAAATAAGTAATTTAACTATTTTAATAGAGTGATAAACTATGCAAAAGTGATAAACCAGTAAACAATTCATAAAAATTAAACATACAGAACTGTAAGGCTTATATGGATAGTATAAATACTTATTATCTAGAAATATCCATTAGGTACAAACAACAATTAGGATCTCAATAATATGTGTTGGATACAAAAGGCTAGTATTTCCTATTGAAACTAGATAACTTCTTGAAGTCCGCATGACTTGACAACACCGTGTCCGGTGGACCGGCCGAACGCGCGAATTACCGCACATCGATGTATGTTGAATTATCATGTGATGTAAAATCACAAAATAGTTTTATCGCACTTACCATTTTATAGTCTCGCTTATTTTTCAATCCGGTATTTTTTAACCATTTTGGAAGTTTGCATAATCAGCCATTTTTAAGATTGCAAGGGTTTACTAAAATTACAACAAACGTTTTGTAAAAGAGTAAACATTTTATAATTTAAAGAGACTACCGAAAACAACCTTTGTCACATGAGGTTAAAGTTTCACTGACTTATCTTCAGTAGTTTTTGTTTTATAAATTTTTGAAGTTGAGCTTTACTCAAAAATTGCTAAAATTTCCTGTATTTTGTTGTGTATTCTACCCACTATAAAAAATTCTTAGTCTTCAAAAAAAACGTAAGTTATATGACATTACGTAGAAATAAATAAGCTAAATTTTGGTGTACAACACAACGAAATCGGATGAGCATTTATTTTGTAACAGAGGTTCAAACTCGTTTTTTTTTTACAGAGGTTCAAAATGGTTTTAGAATCCGACAGTAGAGTTACTTGTCTGCCGATGTTGTATCAACGAAACCTTCTCTTTCGAGGGTATTGTAAACACAGTGAGCATTAGCACTACATTCAGTATTGTATATACTAGAGAGAAGAGCGGATGACATCTTAGAGTTAATTGTCTGCTAATGTTGTATCAATGAAACCTTCTCTTTGGAGTGGGTTGTAAACACAGTGAGCGTTAGCACTACAGTCGGTATTGTATATACTAGAGAGAAGAGCGGATGACATCTTAGAGTTAATTGTCTGCCAATGTTGTATCAATGAAACCTTCTCTTTGGAGTGGATTGTAAACACAGTGAGCATTAGCACTACAGTCGGTATTGTATATACTAGAGAAGAGTGGATGACATCTTAGAGTTAAGTGTCTCCAATATTGTATCATTGAAACCTGCTGTTTAGAGTGGATTGTAAACACAGATAGTGTGTATTATCACTGCAGTCATTCTCTTTATGTTCCACTTCACTGTTGTGTGCCTTTACTCTATAAAATGCTGTCACTAAGTAAATTTAATTTAAGTATTCTCAATTTAAATAGAGTTTTATGTTATTGTATGTAAAAAATGTATCGTAAAATACTAATATTAAAATGACGTCAAATGATAAGTAATGTGTATTATACGGTTTTTATCTGTGTAATATTTATCAAACTCCATATATTATTTAAGATGGCCCCACTTATGTCTATTTAGATTAATCAAAAATATAAAAATGTTATAAATATAATATCATTGTTGTGAATAATTTTATTACAGTTTGTTAACTTTCTGAATTTCACTTATAAAACTCCATTTATTTATATACAAAAAGCCAGGGTAATTAAGCTACCTACAGCTTTCCATGGAATCCAAACCACGTAGTATTGGTTTCATTTCCAGTTAACTGACAATCCTGAAACTTAGTTCTATTTCCTACAAAACTATTCGGACACTGACGACCAACCAACACGACCAACCCAAATATTATCTAGTGGTATCCAGTTTTAACTAACACACCATCCCCTATCTTGATACAGACACACATCTCTATTGATAATAATTACTTAACTACCGTGACAAGAACTTGGGACTCCTTATGAATACTACACTTACATGGTCTGATCATGTATCTTTAACATTTAATAGAGTCTTTGCTGGTATTCACAATCTTAAGAGATATTATAATTGTTTACATTTAGGTGGTAAGAGTATACTAGTGAAAACTCTTGTATTTCTCCACTTTGACTACTGAGACGTTGTCATCAATGACATGCCTACCCACGTTTCAGGTACACTTCAAGGAGCACAGAGCTACTATCTATGTTATATTTTGAATCTCCGTCGAGATGAACATATTACTCCTTAATCTAAACGTTTAAATTTACTGAAGTTACTTGAGTATAGAGACACAACAATTTTATCTGTACTATACAATCTTCTTCAATCCAAAAATCCTTTCTTTTTTGCTTTAATGTTGTGTTTAACTTCAGCATTAGTAATTGGGACACACGTCAGGGTTCATCAATTTTAAGTATCCCAGCTCATCGAACAGCACTTTAAAATAGATATTTTACTGCTACTGCCTGCATATTATGGAATAAACTTGATCCTCCAAATCAAAATATTGATAGTGGAGCTCAGTTTGTTGTTTGTACTGAGGGAGTGGTTGTCGGTGGATTCGTGAGGGTTGTATGTAGGCCTTGGTCATGCTGTCAATGTTGGATTGAGTGTATGTGTGACGTGTGTTTGTGGTCAATTTCTTGAATAGTTTTATTTACTTTTTTTAATATGTAAGTAATAGTTCTTTGTTTTATGTTCTTTCATGCCTGATATTATTTTTTTTTATTTTGATTATTTTATAACTCTAATTATGTACTGTTGTTTTATTTGTAAATAATGTGCTCAGCAGACGTGAACACGTATGAACTTATTGAGGTTTTTATTAAATTTTCTTTATGAGGTTAAGTCTAAGAGAGGACCTAATTTTGACTTACTAAATAAAACTTCGTTCATTTCATCCCTAGTTGGCATTATAATTCAGTAGCTTTGGGCATTATAGTAGGGCTTTGGGATGTGGACTGTGGAATGCACTGTCCTAGATGGAGTCCCAACTGATGGTCAGTTTGTCACATATTAAACGAAACTCACGTACCTTCCATCAGCTTACACACAAATATTAAGTTTTTATTTGTTTAGTAGTTTCCGTTACTTATTTATTTTGTTATCTTATTACTAAGTCTTTTAATTTACTTTTAAAATATTCGTCTAGGCATAACAGCAGACATTTAATAAAGCGGTCTTCATTAATTGTATTAGATTTTGTTTTTTCAAATTAATTAAAAATTTTTACAGGTGGATTTAAGCAATATTACTTTTACTTTTTACTTAGGGAACGAAATCAAAGGAATAACCAAGACAACTATTGGAGCAGCGTCTTGGTTTGTTGTTTGTACTGAGAGGGTGGTTGTCGGTGGATTCGTGATGGTTGTATGACTTGATCGTGCTTTCAATGTTGGATTGAGTGTAATAAATAAATACATTCTTTATTGCATAATACAATTAATTAAGTATTTTAAATTAGAGTAACAACGAAAAGCACAATGTTACACTATTTGTAAATTATTGGAGGTTGCCCTGTACTGCAAGTCAAAGTGCACTTTGACGCGTGGCAGGGATGTTCATTCTTATGAAACTAGAGGGAGAAATAATTACAGAACGCAGAGGCATAGAAGCGCAGCTTTCAAGCGTCTGCCATCACAAGTGGGTGTGAACATAATCAATTTGCTCCCTGAACAAATTGAAAATTAAAACCTGAATTTGTTCAAAACACGTTTAAAATACCTTTTAGTGGAAAATGCTTTTTATTCAGTTGAAGAATTCTTTCAAAGCCACTGGGACAATCAGTAAACACACTATGATGCAATTCTGGTGTCAAGTGTGTGAATCTATGATGCATGTGCTAAATGTATGTATGAATGTGTCCGATTGTATGTGAGTGTTTTAGGCTGGACTAAATTTTGTCTTTTGCAACGCAATTGTTAATTTAATAAAATTAATTGAATTAGAATTATTGATTTTCAATAATTGGTCACCACTTTGGATGACAATCTGTAATGTGCTACCTTTATGAGGTTGTTATATTACTTTGATTATTCTTTATTATTTTTTATCTTCTAAATAATAAAAATTTAATTTAATTTAGAGCATTATTATACTTAAAAAATCTCAGGGTCTTTATTGGGTAAATTGGCAGGACTATATAATACAAGTACTCCAAAATTCTTTTACACAAACATTTTTATTATTTATCTTATTTTCAACATGACTCTACATTTACTCATAAATAAAATTGATTATAACATGAAGTTTTTTTACTTATTTCAACTTATTTTACAAAACAAAAATTTTAATAATGTTCTTAAATGTAACTTATCTGGAAACAATGAAGTTCTTGTAGAGCGCGATACGGACCAATTTACTTTCTGAATTTAAATACTTTAAAATAAACTTCAATAAGAACTAGTTTAATAATCGAATGATATGGTTCTACATCTTTATTAAAGTTCCCGCACAAATTAATTTCTTGTAATGTCGGAGTAGTATGTATGTCTTGGTGTCTGTTTGTGTGTACAGTACTGTGTCCTATTGGGAAGTGATCTAGGGCCAGCGGGGCTTGTTAGCAGTCACCCGCATGGTAGACCCCTTCCTGCATCGCGTGAACCAATAGCGTCTCTCCTTTTTTCTAGTATTTGCCTACAGGTCGTCTGCTCAAAACGTAGCTTGTACGTTCTCCCTATTTTAGTCCCGGGGTGGGGGTTATGGAAAATTCCAACTGACTTTCATGTTGACTCTTGTCACACACTATTCCGTCTTATTTTTATCGACTGGTGCCATTCAGGCGTTCCCACATCTGTCCATTGTGACATATTCTTAGAAAAAACCCCACCCATGTCTGGCTTGTAACAAAGGCAGGACTGTATTTTGTTTGGGACAGATATTTCTGTCTCCTTTTTTATCTAACTGGTGATTTACTCACGACAATTCTCGAATATAATTTCCACATTCGTTATTTATTCCAATTAAATATATCCCTTTCTTTTACGTAATAATTTATTATTTATTTGAATTAATTAATTTATCTATCAATTTGGTGGACCTGTTACAGTACCCCCCGATTTTTTGCAATGTGTGGGCAACGCGAGCAAAAAATCTAGATTTCAAACATGATTCGCCAAATTGTCGATTGTTCCTCAGATAAGTTTTAGTGTTACATTATTTACTATATCTAGAATGAATTGAACCTATCAACTAACATACAATTCAATATCAAATTACATATTACATATCATGAAAACAATATATCGTGATTCCTAATTAAATGCTAAAAAGTCAATAACTCATAAAAACAACATTATTTAAATCATCACTACAAGTGAATGAATTACAATTCAACAAATTACAAAGTCATCACCTAAAGTCAATCATTTATAAATAAAAATTTAATAGATCATTACATCCTACATAGTTATCAATAAAAAGTCAATAATTCAAAAATTAAAGTCATCAGACTACAATTCAATAGCTCAAAATTGTCAATTAGCAATTTAACAATTTATAGATCAAAAATTAAACAGCTCATTTCATCGTACATGATTGTTCACAAAAAGTTAATATATATTTAATCATTACAAGTTGTCAATTAAAAAATCCATCAGTCCTGGATCAAAAATTGTCAAATAAAAACCATACATTACACATTGAAATTCATACATTAATAATTAATACATCCTTAAGTTATGTACAAGTATTTATCAAAATTAATAAATCACTAAATTATGATTTCCTCTTAAATACTAAATGATCAGTATTCATTGACAAATTATTTAACTCGTAAATAAAAAGTTCAAAAATCATAGATTGATAATGAATCCATTCATATACAATGATAAATCAAAAGCAATAATACACAAATCAAGATTTACAAATCAAAAATCAATACTTCTTACTTTCAACATCATCAGTCATATAATCATTTATCAATTCATAAATGAATCATCATTTATTTATTCAAACATTTCATTCATCATCCTACATTAACCTATCAGTCACTTTGTCAATACCTTGTCAAATTTTTCAAATACATCATCAAACCTTTAACCATCTTTAAATTTTCAAATCAATTCTTTATTCTTAAACCTTCTTTACATTCTCAATTAAATTCTCAATCTTTAAACCATTTTTTAAATTCTTAAATCCATTTTTATCCCATAAACCTTCTCTACTTTTTTCAAATAAATTCTCAGTCACTAAACCTTCTTTAACTTTCTCAAATAAATCATCACACATTAAACAAGTCTTTACATTATCAAGTCAGTCATTAATCATTAAACAATCTTCAAATATATTCTCAATCATCAATTAGTCATCAAATTATTCAATACATTCTCAAATCAATACATCACTATATTTTAACACATATCATCAATCCTTAATTAAATCTTAACATTTATCATTAATCTTTAGACTAATGGGTCATTAAAACTTCATACATATTATTGATCATTAAGTTATTTTATTAAAATTAATAATCAAAATCAACAATTCACTAAGCCATACACAATTACCCATCAAAAATCAATAAAAGACCTATTTGAATTATACCCTATTAATTAACAATAAACATACTACATGGTTCTTTGTCATTGATGCAAGTTCTTCTTATTATTAGTCATTTTGTAATTAGTCATAAAAATATTTCAATCATTTCAAGAGAGTTAAATTATTATTTGAATTAACATTTGTATGTTACATATTGTTCAAGAATATAATAAAATTGCCAATAAGTACAATTGTCATTTTTTCATTATCAATGTTTCATCATCTATATATTAGTCATATATATATATATATATATATTTTTTTTTTTTTTTTATATTATTCATGAGTTACAATTTATTTACTAATTATAACTATATTCCAAAATATATAAACATGATATTTTATTTAAATATGTTTCCAAACATTTTGCCATGTCTTTTGTTTTTTACATTGAGTTATTACTGTTTGTGTATAAAACAGTCACTTTGTTATTATGAAATGTCACTTCTTATTAGAAAACTGGAAAAGTTCCACGTGGAAAGTTTTTCACTGGTTTGCACTCATATTTATTTCAAGTTTCAAATATTAAACACCAAAGTTAAATTCTGAGGATGTCTGATTCACAAGTTGGTCTTGAGAGACTATAAAAAATGAAACGAGGTGAAAGTTCCATATGCACAACGAATAACTGGTTCATCACATAATGGCCTGGAGTGTGGCTGGACAGTCCGGAGCGCAGTAGGTTGGCAGTGCTGCGTCAGTGGGCTAGAATGTACCTGACATGCTCCTTGAATGGTTGTTTCACAATACCGTGGATCTTGACGGTAGTTCCACAAGGTTATGGATCTTGAACCATTGGGAATTAGAATAAAGTTGAACCAAACGCTGGAATAGTTGATCCACAATGTCGTGGGTCTCGAGTGTGGGCAAGGGGATCTGGAGTGCAGAAGGTTAGTATTGCTGCTTCTGTTGGCATTATTTTTACCTGCCAGTCTCCGATGTAGGTAATTCCACAAGGTCATTGCTCCCGAGCATGGGCATGGGCTTACTGGTCCTGGAGCGCAATAGGTTGGTGTATCTGCGTCAGTGGGGTAAGAATGTACCTGACATGCTCCTTAGATGGTTGATCCACAACACTGTGGCTCTCGAGTGTGGACTAGGGGTGTTGGAGGATCGGGGAAGTCGTGGCCAGGGAAGTTGATGTGTCTTCCCTGGCCAAAAAGGTCCTGGTAACCCGTTGAACCACTTTGGTGCTGTTTGCTGCCATCTTGTTTTGTAGTGAGGTTTGAGGGGTTGGGGTCTGCTGGCCGTAAAGTCCGGGTAACCCGTTGAACCACTTTGGTGCTGTTCTTCCTCTGCCGCTTTTGTCCATGTTGTGGAAAGAAGTAGAATCACCTATCATGATCTTCCTTGTTCACCACTATTGATTGGTTTCCTTGGTTATTCTTCAAGTGTCTATTCAGTCATCTATGTGTATATGTGTGTTTTGTGTGTTATACTTTTATTTCAATCATGTTTATATATTTATTATTGTTATTATTATGGCATATTTATAATTTATTACATTTATCATATTCAAAAATTTTACATTAATCTTTTATGGCTATTTATCAACAATGTTGCAAAGTAAATTGTTATTTCAATTTGTAATTTCTTTTATTTCAATTAATAATTTCTGTTATTCAATGTTTACATCAATGACTATTTAGATGTTTACTAACAAAGGTTACAATCAGATTTACTATCTCTCAACTTCCTCCTTCAGTATTGTATTTTAAAGTTACTAATCTATTGGTGTCTGCAACATGACTTTTGTAAATGGGGAATTGCCATGCTGCAGATCATTTTAAGCTTTGTCTTTAGGCGCTATTGCCAAGGCTGACTACACCTGAAACTGTAAAACTGTGCCATTGTGTGATTAATAGAGTACTTGGCGTTGAGAATTTTGAATTTAGAGGTGGCTAGGTTTAATTGGAATCGAATCGTACTGCTATTAACCACTGGCTGTTCTCCTTCAACAATATTCTTACAATGATTACAAATCATTTAAGTTTATCAGAATACACATGTTGTATATTATTGAGTCATCTCAAAATTATCATAAACGAGTTACAATAACTATGTATAGTAATACAACTCTTCTGCATCATATCAAGTTACATTATTCATTGAGTGATTCTTTGGTTCACCATTAGTATAGACGTATATAAGTTATAATGACAAAAATATCTTTTCGCCCTCTCCATACATCTTATTTTAACATACATGTCACCTTATACTCATTGTTATGTTCAAAATATGGACATTGACAAGTTACAACAACACATTGTTACAAGAGGTTTCCTTTAATTATATTGGTTTCATATACATATCATATTTATATCATTGTTACATTTCATATATGGACATAGTCAAGTTTTAAAAACAAAGGTTTACAAAAAAGAATTTCTATACATCTTGTGTTTTTACATTTTTCACATGGTCATTAACATCATATTGCTTCAGCCATCTAGTATTTATTATTTTGATATTCCTAAGTATCTTTCATTTAAATAGTGAGTTAGATTTAAATTGTTTTAAATTTGAATATTTATATTGGGAGTTGTTTAATTATTCTTTTTGTATATATTTTTTAAGTTGTGTTACATTATATGTTCCTATTGTATCTCCTGTTTCTATTTCACTGACCACATAGGCATTCTCCATTTTTATTGCTGTTACTTTATAGGGTCCCTTGTATAATAGAAAGAATTTTTTAATCTTTTTCTCTAATAAATCTGAATGAAAATGTGTTTTTACTAAAACAAGATCATCTAATTTATATGCTATTGGTTTTATTTTATTATCATGTTTTTGTTTTCTTTTGAGTGCTTTCTTTTCTATTTTATCTCTTACCAAAATTATTTTGTGTGCATGATCAAATTTTTTATTTTCTGGAAACTGGATTATTTTATTTATTAAATTATCATACTTTTTTCCAAACATTATTTCAAAAGGGATTTCCTCTGTTACATCATGAACAGAGTGATTTAAACAGTGCTCAATAAAGTCAATTAGGTTTGCCCAAGCTGTGTGTTTTTCATTACAATAAATACGCAAGATTTTTCCTATCTCCCTATTTACACGTTCAGTTGGGTTAGACTGTGGATGATACACTGAGCTGTGAATAGTTTTAATGTTTTTGTTATGTAGAGTGTTGTACCAGAGTGCTCTTGTAAACTGTGTACCGTGGTCACTTAGGATTGATTCTACATTACCTACTAATGGTATATATTCATTAATGATTTTATTTAGTAGTGTCCTAGTGTTGGCCTTCTTTACTGGATATAGTTTTACAAACTTTGAAAATACATCTACTATTACAAAAATGTATTTTACCCCCCCTCTACTAGTGGGTAATTCTCCTACTAAATCTACTGAAATTAGTTCTTTGACTTTATTTGGTATTATTGGCTTTAAATTTCCTATCTGCTTTTTATTGGATGGCTTTGCCTTCTGACATATATCACAACTTTTTAATTGTTTTTTTATAGTTTTTTCCATTTTTGGAAAAATACAATATTCTTTTAGTATAGTAAAGATTTTATGACCCCCCAAATGTCCAAACTTAAGATGAGTGTTTTCAATTAATTCTTTCAATAATCTATTTGGTATACATACTCTATATTCACCCCCCTTTAATAAGCCTCTTTGAAAAAGTATGTTATTGTGAATTAAATAATTGTTTTTTATTTTTATTTCCTGGTTGTGTTCAAGTTTACCAAGTATTTTGCCATAAAATGTATCTTCCTGTTGGTGTTTATCTAGATCTTTAAATATATTTTTAAATACTCTATCTGGCTCATCTACATTTAATTTATTTGTTAAA
Organism: Stictocephala bisonia; assembly: GCA_035578905.1. Lineage (NCBI taxonomy): Eukaryota > Metazoa > Arthropoda > Insecta > Hemiptera > Membracidae > Stictocephala > Stictocephala bisonia. The sequence continues at coordinate 234,323 of JAQJVL010001089.1, read as the reverse complement.
ACCTTTAAGTTATATTTTTCTTTGTTTTCCTGATATTCATTATTGTCTGTTCTGGAAAGTATGTCCGCTGGTATGTTGTCTTTTCCTTTAACGTACTGTATTGTTAAATTATATTCTTGTAATACAAGGCTCCATCTTAACAAACGACCATGAGTTAACTTACAACTTTTCAGAAATGATAAAGCTCTGTGGTCAGATCTAATAATAATTTCAAAATGACCTATCAAGTAACTTCTAAATTTCTTGCATGCAAATACTATTGCTAATAACTCTTTTTCTGTCACACTATAGGATTTTTCTATTTCAAGTAGTGACCTACTTCCAAAATAAATTACTTCCTCTTCATTGTTATAATTTATCTGGTAAAGAATGGCTGATACACAAATGTCAGATGCATCTGTATTTATGTATAAAGGTTTATCCCAGTTGGGATGATGTAAAAGTACTGAGTTTAAAAATACATTTTTTATTTCCTTGAAAGCTTCATTTTCTTTAGGGCCCCACTTCCATGCTTTCTTAGAACTAAGGATGTGACTAAATTTACTAGTTAGATTTGCATAACCCTTTTGGAATTGTCTATAGTAGTTGCATAAACCCAAAAAACTTTGTAATTCTTTCAATCCCCTTGGAGTTCTAAAGTTTCTTATTTTTTCCATTTTTTCTTCATCCATTTTTATTCCCTCTTCACTTAAAATGAATCCTAAAAATTTAACTTCCTTTTTTAAGAATTCTGATTTTTTTAAGTTTAATAGTGACACCTCCTTCTCTCAACTTTGTTAGTACCCTATCTATGTGTTCTATATGTTGTTCAAATGAGTCATTACTTGTGATTAATAAGTCATCTACATATTGAGTTAAAAATTCAGAAAATTCATTGCCCAGAACTTTCTGTAACGCTTTAGTAAAAAGAGCAGTGCTTACTTTGAGTCCAAATGGAACTCTTTTAAACTGGTAATTTTTTCCTCCAAAAGTAAAAGCAACATATTTTCTTGATTCTTGGTCAAGCTTCACTTGCCAAAATCCTTGTGATAAATCTAAAACTGTAAAATATTTAAACCTATGAATTTTTGAAATATTTCCTCCGTCAATTCAGTACTTTGTCTATCTGCAATGAGGTATTGGTTTAGTTTTCTGCTATCTAAACAAGCTCTTATTGTTAGGTCCTTTTTTATTACACATACTAAAGGATTTGAATATGGACTACTTGATGCTTCTATTACATTTAATTTCAACATTCTTTCCAACTCGGCTTCAACTGCTTTTCTTTTATTAAACGGTACTGGATATGGTTTCCCTATAAATGGTACTTCACATTTGACATTTAATTTTGCCACATGGTTTTTTATGCAACCAGGATTGTCTGAGAATACCTGTTTATTTTTTATTAAAACCTTTTTTAACATTTCAATCTGTTCTTTATTTTGAAATTTAGTTTCACTAACTATTTCTTGTATTTTTGTATTTATTTGTTTTTCAAAGTTATTTTCATTATTTATCATTTCTGATGTGTTCATTTGTTTTGCTTCTTCTTGAGTATTTATGTTTATTTTGTTTATTTTATTTATTATTATGTCCCTATTTATCTCTAAGTCTTTGTGTAGCTGCTCACTTGGTATTAAATTGTTTGTCTTGTCAAGTTGGTCACCATTAATTATATTCATTAATTCATTAGTTATGTTATTTAATTCTTTTTCACTTTCATAACATGTAATGTGCCCTACTTGTATTATTCTTAATCCGTTTACCATGTTTAATTTATTTCTTGGAACAAATGGTATTATTAATCTTTTGTCATCTATTTTGATTTCTAAACACTTCCTTTCAAAATCTATTTTAGCTAACTTTTCAATAAAACAATCACATCCTAAAATGATTCCTGCCTGAATCTCTTTCACTACTAAACATGTTATTGGGATTATTTGACTATTTATTTCAAAGTCTATTTGTACTTGATAGTTTATTTTCTTTGACCTAACCCCAGTGACTCCTATAATTTGTAAATTGCTTACTGGTAATTGTGGTATTTGATAGTCTACATTGTTTTTTATGTCTTCATATATATCCTGACTAATGATTGTCCCCTCTGATCCTGAATCCACTATGCATCTGTATTCTTTATGACCTATCTTTACATTTATTTCTGGCAGAAAATGAGTTACTCCTTTAATAGGCATTTCATGAAAGTTATTTTCATTTGTTAATTCATTATTTATATCCTCACGTAAAAATATTTCATTAGTGTTTACTTTGATTCTATTTTCTTTACTTGCTTGCATTTGTTCAACAAAGTCATTTATTATTTTCTGAATAATATTAAATCCCTTTTTATTTACATGAACAAAGTCAGGTTTTTTAATACCTCTTGAAAAAATTTCTTTTTCAAACAAGTCTATGTTACATCTGTTTTTAAATTCTGTGTCCATGAATGCATTGGATATATTTATTACCCTAATGTTCTTATCATTGTTTAGAGAGGTTATAAAGTCATTAAATACATTTAATTTATGAAAATGAAAAGCATCATTTTTAGCCAGTTTTGGAATTGGTGGTAAAGTTAATAAAATTAAATCTTTATTCCAACTAGTCAATTCTTCTATCATGGTTTTATATTCACTTATGATGTTTTTAATTGGTACTCCTTGTAAGAAATCATTTGTACCTATCATAATAATAAGTTTCTTATTTAGATTATCTTTGTTTAATTCTAGTTCATTTTTTAATTCAGGAACATTTTGGCCACTGACACAAAGTCCTATCCTTCTTTTATTTAACACAAACACTGGTGTTTTATTTAATATATTTTGAGAAAACCTACTTAACTGACTGTCTCCTATTAATTCATAATTTAAAAATATTGGTTTATCTATTATTTGTTCAATACTGCATTGATATTGTTTACTTTCTTTAGGCCTATGTGTGTTTGTGTGTTGCTGTAGTTGTCAATCATTTCTGACCTCCTCCCTACTGTTATTGTAACTATTACCCTGTCCTCTATTTGAGCCTCTATAATTTCCTCTGAAATTACCTCTATGGTTTCCTCTCCTATCATTATTATTTTCCCTGTATCTATAACCCTCTTTGTTTTCTCTTACTTCACTGTGATTATTATTAACTGTGTTATCACTAGCATATGTTTTAGTGTTTGAATGTCTGTTGCTATAGTCATATTGTACTCTGGATGACCTACTGTTAGATTCAAACTGTGTTTTTCCTACATTATTTAATTGCTTTAAATAAGTCTCTAAGTCATCCCCATTCTGAATGTGGTTAGCTGTCGCCACTGATGCACTAATTCCTATTGGTAGGTGTCGTGATATGAAACTAAGAAAAGTGATCTTGTGGTCTAGAAAACATGATATGTTATAATATTCCATTATGTAATTTACCATATCATCTCTGTTCATATCATAATTTCCACCCCCCATCAATTTGTTTTCAAACTCTTTCTGCTTGTCTATGCCCCAATATTTATTCCTAAATTCACTTTCGAATTCAAAAAAGTTGTTCCATTTGTCAAGTCTGTTTCTTATCCATATCCACTAGCTTCTTCTTTAAGTGTTTCATGGTAAATAATATTTGACAGTCCCATTGATCCTCTGATAGATCTACAAATTTTTTAGCAAATTTAATAAATGTCATTGGATGACATTTGTTTGAGTCTGGATAGAAGTCTACTAAATATAGTTCCGCACTGGTGCTAGAGATTGTTTTATTGTTTGTAGTGTTTTGTTTTGTTTTACTATTGTCATTAACAACAACAACCTTGTCTGGTGTTATGTCTACTGTGTTGGTATGATTTGTATTATTGCTAGATCTTACTACAAATGCTTCTCTGTTTGTTAGCATAGTGTCTGTTTTGTCATTGACTGCTTTTATTTTTTCATTTATGTTATCTTTAAAGACATTTATTTTGCACTCAAAGTTATTGCTGTAAAGTGTTAAAGTTTTTTCTACTTTTTCATCTATCCTAGTGTACAGATGTCCTATCTGTTCTTCTACTCTATCATTTACTTTACTCATTTGATTATCTACCTCACTAATTACATTTGTTATTTTAACGTTTCATTCTATACATTTGTCTAACAATGTTTTATTTATTTCACTCAGTTTATTCTCTACGTCATTTATTTTTACTATCTGTTCTTGTTCTTTATTATTTATTTCATCCCTGATTTTGTTTTCTTGAGTTTTAATTTCTTCATTGAAATCTGTTTTTATTTGTTCTACTTGTTTATCTAACTTATTCTCAAGTTGATTTACATATCTCCTAAACTCATTATTTATTTCTCTGAGTTTAGTTTCAAGGTTAATGTTTATTTCATTAATTTTAACCTCATTTTGGTCTAATTTTTCACTTATCTTATCAAATTTAGCTTCTAGTTTAGCATTAGTCTCATTATTCATTTTTACTAAATTATCATATTTAGTGTTCATACTTGTATTCATTTCATTAAGTTTCGTCTCTACATTATTATTCATTTTTAATAACATGTCCATTATGTTGGACAATGTATCTTCCCTATCTACTCCTAGTCCATTGTTTTCAGTTTTATTTTTATTTAAATTAGTCTCCCTAATGATACTCAGAGACACATCGGAGTCATCTGAGTCATTTTCAGTACTCTGTATTATATTTACTTCTGACATTATTCTATTTTAATGAGTTCAAAATACCACCTATAAAAATTTTCTATTACTTAATTAAATTTAAATAAAATTTCACACAGACTATTATTCTTTGACAAATTGTTGACAAATTATTTTTAAATATTTTTTAAATATATTTAAAATAATACTGGTATTATATAGTCCCACGTGATCGGGTGCCAAACTGTAACATTGTGCTTTTCGTTGTTACTCTAATTTAAAATACTTAATTAATTTGATAAAATTAATTAAATTAGAATTATTGATTTTCAATAATTGATCACCACTTTGGGTAACAATCTGTAATGTGCTACCTTTATGAGGTTGTTACATTAATTTGATTATTCTTTATATTTTTTATTTTCTAAATAATAAAAATTTAATTTAATTCAAAGCATGATTATATTTAAAAAATCTCAGGGTCTTTATCGGGTAAATTGGCAGGACTATATAATACAAGTACTCCAAAATTCTTTTACACAAACATTTTTATTTATCTAATTTTCAACATGATTCTATTTTTATTCATAAACAAATTTGATTCTAACATGAGGTTTTTTACTTATTTTTACTTATTTCACAAACAAATTCTAATAACATTCTTAAAGGTAACTTATCTGGAAACAATGAAGTTCTTGTAGAGCGCGATACGGACCAATTTACTTTCTGACTTAAAATAATTCGAAATAAACTTCAATAAGAAATACTTTAATAATCAAATGGTATGGTTCTACGTTTTTATCAAAGTTCCCGCACAAATTAATTTTATGTAATGTCGAAGTATTATGTATGGATGTCTTGGTGTCTGTTTGTGTGTACAGGACTGTGTCCTATTGGGAAGTGATCTAGGGCCCGCGGATTTTGGATGCAGTCACCCGCGTGGTGAACCCCTTCCAGTATTGCGTGAACCAATAGCGTTTCTCCTTTTTTTAGATTTTCCTTTTTTTAGTTTCTCCAATAGATAAACCAAAAGGTTTATCCCAGTTGGGATGATGTAAAAGTACTGAGTTTAAAAATACATTTTTTATTTCATTAAAAGCTTCATTTTCTTTAGGACCCCACATCCATGCTTTCTTAGAACTAAAGATATGGCTAAATTTACTAGTTAGATTTGCATAACCCTTTTGGAATTGTCTATAGTAGTTGCATAAACCCAAAAAACTTTGTAATTCTTTCAATCCACTTGGTGTTCTAAAGTTTCTTATTTTTTCCATTTTTTCTTCATCCATTTTTATTCCCTCTTCACTTAAAATGAATCCTAAAAATTTAACTTCCTTTTTTAAGAATTCTGATTTTTTAAGTTTAATAGTGACACCTCCTTCTCTCAACTTTGTTAGTACCCTATCTATGTGTTCTATATGTTGTTCAAATGAGTCATTACTTGTGATTAATAAGTCATCTACATATTGAGTTAAAAATTCAGAAAATTCATTGCCCAGAACTTTCTGTAACGCTTTAGTAAAAAGAGCAGTGCTTACTTTGAGTCCAAATGGAACTCTTTTAAACTGGTAATTTTTTCCTCCAAAAGTAAAAGCAACATATTTTCTTGATTCTTGGTCAAGCTTCACTTGCCAAAATCCTTGTGATAAATCTAAAACTGTAAAATATTTTGCACCTATGAAATTTTGAAATATTTCCTCTGTTAGTTCAGTACTTTGTCTATCTGCTATAAGGTATTGGTTTAGTTTTCTGCTATCTAAACAAGCTCTTATTGTTAGGTCCTTTTTTATGACACATACTAAAGGATTTGAATATGGACTACTTGATGCTTCTATTACATTTAATTTCAGCATTCTTTCCAACTCGGCTTCAACTGCTTTTCTTTTACTAAACGGTACTGGATATGGTTTCCCTATAAATGGTATTTCACATTTGACATTTAATTTTGCCACATGGTTTTTTATGCAACCAGGATTATCTGAAAATACCTGTTTATTTTTTATTAAAACCTTTTTTAACATTTCAACCTGTTCTTTATTTTGAAATTTAGTTTCACTAACTATTTCTTGTATTTTTGTATTTATTTGTTTTTCAAAGTTATTATCATTATTTGTCATTTCTGATGTGTTCATTTGTTTTGTTTCATCTTGAGTATTTATGTTTATTTTGTTTATATTATTTATTATTATGTCCCTATTTATCTCTAAGTCTTTGTGTAACTGCTCACTTGGTATTAAATTGTTTGTCTTGTCAAGTTGGTCACCATTAATCATATTCATTAATTCATTAGTTATATTATTTAATTCTTTTTTACTTTCATAACATGTAATGTGCCCTACTTGTATTATTCTTAATCCGTTTACCATGTTTAATTTATTTCTTGGAACAAATGGTACTATTAATCTTTTGTCATCTATTTTGATTTCTAAACACTTCCTTTCAAAATCTATTTTAGCTAACTTTTCAATAAAACAATCACATCCTAAAATGATTCCTGCCTGAATCTCTTTCACTAATAAACATGTTATTGGGATTATTTGACTATTTATTTCAAAGTCTATTTGTACTTGATAGTTTATTTTCTTTGACCTAACCCCAGTGACTCCTATAATTTGTAAATTGCTTACTGGTAATTGTGGTATTTGATAGTCTACATTGTTTTTTATGTCTTCATATATGTCCTGACTAATAATTGTCCCCTCTGACCCTGAATCTACTATGCATCTGTATTCTTTATGACCTATCTTTACATTTATTTCTGGCAGAAAATGAGTTACTCCTTTAATAGGCATTTCATGAAAGTTATTTTCATTTGTTAATTCATTATTTATATCCTCATGTAAAAATATTTCATTAGTGTTTACTTTGATTCTATTTTCTTTACTTGCTTGCATTTGTTCAACAAAGTTATTTATTATTTTCTGAATAATATTAAATCCCTTTTTATTTACATGAACAAAGTCAGGTTTTTTGATACCTCTTGAAAAAATTTCTTTTTCAAACAAATCTATGTTACATCGGTTCTTAAATTCTGTGTCCATGAATGCATTGGATATATTTATTACCCTAATGTTCTTATCATTGTTTAGAGAGGTTATAAAGTCATTAAATACATTTAGTTTATGAAAATGAAAAGCATCATTTTTAGCCAGTTTTGGAATTGGTGGTAAAGTTAATAAAATTAAATCTTTATTCCAACTAGTTAATTCTTCTATCATGGTTTTATATTCACTTATGATGTTTTTAATTGGTACTCCCTGTAAGAAATCATTTGTACCTATCATAATAATAAGTTTCTTATTTAGATTATCTTTGTTTAATTCTAGTTCATTTCTTAATTCAGGAACATTTTGGCCACTGACACAAAGTCCTATCCTTCTTTTATTTAACACAAACACTGGTGTTTTATTTAATATATTTTGAGAAAACCTACTTAACTGACTGTCTCCTATTAATTCATAATTTAAAAATATTGGTTTATCTATTATTTGTTCAATACTGCATTGATATTGTTTACTTTCTTTAGGCCTATGTGTGTTTGTGTGTTGCTGTAGTTGTCAATCATTTCTGACCTCCTCCCTACTGTTATTGTAACTATTACCCTGTCCTCTATTTGAGCCTCTATAATTTCCTCTGAAATTACCTCTATGGTTTCCTCTCCTATCATTATTATTTTCCCTGTATCTATAACCCTCTTTGTTTTCTCTTACTTCATTGTGATTATTATTAACTGTGTTATCACTAGTATATGTTTTAGTGTTTGAATGTCTGTTGTTATAGTCATATTGTACTCTGGATGACCTATTGTTAGATTCAAACTGTGTTTTTCCTACATTATTTAATTGCTTTAAATAAGTCTCTAAGTCATCCCCATTCTGAATGTGGTTAGCTGTCACTACTGATGCACTAATTCCTATTGGTAGGTGTCGTGATATGAAACTAAGAAAAGTGATCTTGTGGTCTAGAAAACATGATATGTTATAATATTCCATTATGTAATTTACCATATCATCTCTGTTCATATCATAATTTCCACCCCCCATCAATTTGTTTTCAAACTCTTTCTGCTTGTCTATGCCCCAATATTTATTCCTAAATTCACTTTCGAATTCAAAAAAGTTGTTCCATTTGTCAAGTCTGTTTCTTATCCATATCCACTAGCTTCCCCTTTCAAGTGTTTCATGATAAATAATATTTGACAGTCCCATTGATCCTCTGATAGATCTACAAATTTTTTAGCAAATTTAATAAATGTCATTGGATGACATTTGTTTGAGTCTGGATAGAAGTCTACTAAATATAGTTCCGCACTGGTGCTAGAGATTGTTTTATTGTTTGTAGTGTTTTGTTTTGTTTTACTATTGTCATTAACAACAACAACCTTGTCTGGTGTTATGTCTACTGTGTTGGTATGATTTGTATTATTGCTAGATCTTACTACAAATGCTTCTCTGTTTGTTAGCATAGTGTCTGTTTTGTCATTGACTGCTTTTATTTTTTCATTTATGTTATCTTTAAAGACATTTATTTTGCACTCAAAGTTATTGCTGTAAAGTGTTAAAGTTTTTTCTACTTTTTCATCTATCCTAGTGTACAGATGTCCTATCTGTTCTTCTACTCTATCATTTACTTTACTCATTTGATTATCTACCTCACTAATTTCATTTGTTATTTTAACGTTTCATTCTATACATTTGTCTAACAATGTTTTATTTATTTCACTCAGTTTATTCTCTACGTCATTTATTTTTACTATCTGTTCTTGTTCTTTATTATTTATTTCATCCCTGATTTTGTTTTCTTGAGTTTTAATTTCTTCATTGAAATCTGTTTTTATTTGTTCTACTTGTTTATCTAACTTATTCTCAAGTTGATTTACATCTCTCCTAAACTCATTATTTATTTCTCTGAGTTTAGTTTCAAGGTTAATGTTTATTTCATTAATTTTAACCTCATTTTGGTCTAATTTTTCACTTATCTTATCAAATTTAGCTTCTAGTTTAGCATTAGTCTCATTATTCATTTTTACTAAATTATCATATTTAGTGTTCATACTTGTATTCATTTCATTAAGTTTCGTCTCTACATTATTATTCATTTTTAATAACATGTCCATTATGTTGGACAATGTATCTTCCCTATCTACTCCTAGTCCATTGTTTTCAGTTTTATTTTTATTTAAATTAGTCTCCCTAATGATACTCAGAGACACATCGGAGTCATCTGAGTCATTTTCAGTACTCTGTATTATATTTACTTCTGACATTATTCTATTTTAATGAGTTCAAAATACCACCTATAAAAATTTTCTATTACTTAATTAAATTTAAATGAAATTTCACACAGACTATAATTCTTTGACAAATTGTTGACAAATTATTTTTAAATATTTTTTAAATATATTTAAATTAATACTGGTATTATATAGTCCCACGTGATCGGGTGCCAAACTGTAACATTGTGCTTTTCGTTGTTACTCTAATTTAAAATACTTAATTAATTTGATAAAATTAATTAAATTAGAATTATTGATTTTCAATAATTGATCACCACTTTGGGTAACAATCTGTAATGTGCTACCTTTATGAGGTTGTTACATTAATTTGATTATTCTTTATATTTTTTATTTTCTAAATAATAAAAATTTAATTTAATTCAAAGCATGATTATATTTAAAAAATCTCAGGGTCTTTATCGGGTAAATTGGCAGGACTATATAATACAAGTACTCCAAAATTCTTTTACACAAACATTTTTATTTATCTAATTTTCAACATGATTCTATTTTTATTCATAAACAAATTTGATTCTAACATGAGGTTTTTTACTTATTTTTACTTATTTCACAAACAAATTCTAATAACATTCTTAAAGGTAACTTATCTGGAAACAATGAAGTTCTTGTAGAGCGCGATACGGACCAATTTACTTTCTGACTTAAAATAATTCGAAATAAACTTCAATAAGAAATACTTTAATAATCAAATGGTATGGTTCTACGTTTTTATCAAAGTTCCCGCACAAATTAATTTTATGTAATGTCGAAGTATTATGTATGTATGTCTTGGTGTCTGTTTGTGTGTACAGGACTGTGTCCTATTGGGAAGTGATCTAGGGCCCGCGGATTTTGGATGCAGTCACCCGCGTGGTGAACCCCTTCCAGTATTGCGTGAACCAATAGCGTTTCTCCTTTTTTTAGATTTTCCTTTTTTTAGTTTCTCCAATAGATAAACCAAAAGGTTTATCCCAGTTGGGATGATGTAAAAGTACTGAGTTTAAAAATACATTTTTTATTTCATTAAAAGCTTCATTTTCTTTAGGACCCCACATCCATGCTTTCTTAGAACTAAAGATATGGCTAAATTTACTAGTTAGATTTGCATAACCCTTTTGGAATTGTCTATAGTAGTTGCATAAACCCAAAAAACTTTGTAATTCTTTCAATCCACTTGGTGTTCTAAAGTTTCTTATTTTTTCCATTTTTTCTTCATCCATTTTTATTCCCTCTTCACTTAAAATGAATCCTAAAAATTTAACTTCCTTTTTTAAGAATTCTGATTTTTTAAGTTTAATAGTGACACCTCCTTCTCTCAACTTTGTTAGTACCCTATCTATGTGTTCTATATGTTGTTCAAATGAGTCATTACTTGTGATTAATAAGTCATCTACATATTGAGTTAAAAATTCAGAAAATTCATTGCCCAGAACTTTCTGTAATGCTTTAGTATCAAGTAAAGTATCAAGTAGTAAAAAGAGCAGTGCTTACTTTGAGTCCAAATGGAACTCTTTTAAACTGGTAATTTTTTCCTCCAAAAGTAAAAGCAACATATTTTCTTGATTCTTGGTCAAGCTTCACTTGCCAAAATCCTTGTGATAAATCTAAAACTGTAAAATATTTTGCACCTATGAAATTTTGAAATATTTCCTCTGTTAGTTCAGTACTTTGTCTATCTGCTATAAGGTATTGGTTTAGTTTTCTGCTATCTAAACAAGCTCTTATTGTTAGGTCCTTTTTTATGACACATACTAAAGGATTTGAATATGGACTACTTGATGCTTCTATTACATTTAATTTCAGCATTCTTTCCAACTCGGCTTCAACTGCTTTTCTTTTACTAAACGGTACTGGATATGGTTTCCCTATAAATGGTATTTCACATTTGACATTTAATTTTGCCACATGGTTTTTTATGCAACCAGGATTATCTGAAAATACCTGTTTATTTTTTATTAAAACCTTTTTTAACATTTCAACCTGTTCTTTATTTTGAAATTTAGTTTCACTAACTATTTCTTGTATTTTTGTATTTATTTGTTTTTCAAAGTTATTATCATTATTTGTCATTTCTGATGTGTTCATTTGTTTTGTTTCATCTTGAGTATTTATGTTTATTTTGTTTATATTATTTATTATTATGTCCCTATTTATCTCTAAGTCTTTGTGTAACTGCTCACTTGGTATTAAATTGTTTGTCTTGTCAAGTTGGTCACCATTAATCATATTCATTAATTCATTAGTTATATTATTTAATTCTTTTTTACTTTCATAACATGTAATGTGCCCTACCTGTATTATTCTTAATCCGTTTACCATGTTTAATTTATTTCTTGGAACAAATGGTACTATTAATCTTTTGTCATCTATTTTGATTTCTAAACACTTCCTTTCAAAATCTATTTTAGCTAACTTTTCAATAAAACAATCACATCCTAAAATGATTCCTGCCTGAATCTCTTTCACTAATAAACATGTTATTGGGATTATTTGACTATTTATTTCAAAGTCTATTTGTACTTGATAGTTTATTTTCTTTGACCTAACCCCAGTGACTCCTATAATTTGTAAATTGCTTACTGGTAATTGTGGTATTTGATAGTCTACATTGTTTTTTATGTCTTCATATATGTCCTGACTAATAATTGTCCCCTCTGACCCTGAATCTACTATGCATCTGTATTCTTTATGACCTATCTTTACATTTATTTCTGGCAGAAAATGAGTTACTCCTTTAATAGGCATTTCATGAAAGTTATTTTCATTTGTTAATTCATTATTTATATCCTCACGTAAAAATATTTCATTAGTGTTTACTTTGATTCTATTTTCTTTACTTGCTTGCATTTGTTCAACAAAGTTATTTATTATTTTCTGAATAATATTAAATCCCTTTTTATTTACATGAACAAAGTCAGGTTTTTTAATACCTCTTGAAAAAATTTCTTTTTCAAACAAGTCTATGTTACATCTGTTTTTAAATTCTGTGTCCATGAATGCATTGGATATATTTATTACCCTAATGTTCTTATCATTGTTTAGAGAGGTTATAAAGTCATTAAATACATTTAATTTATGAAAATGAAAAGCATCATTTTTAGCCAGTTTTGGAATTGGTGGTAAAGTTAATAAAATTAAATCTTTATTCCAACTAGTCAATTCTTCTATCATGGTTTTATATTCACTTATGATGTTTTTAATTGGTACTCCTTGTAAGAAATCATTTGTACCTATCATAATAATAAGTTTCTTATTTAGATTATCTTTGTTTAATTCTAGTTCATTTTTTAATTCAGGAACATTTTGGCCACTGACACAAAGTCCTATCCTTCTTTTATTTAACACAAACACTGGTGTTTTATTTAATATATTTTGAGAAAACCTACTTAACTGACTGTCTCCTATTAATTCATAATTTAAAAATATTGGTTTATCTATTATTTGTTCAATACTGCATTGATATTGTTTACTTTCTTTAGGCCTATGTGTGTTTGTGTGTTGCTGTAGTTGTCAATCATTTCTGACCTCCTCCCTACTGTTATTGTAACTATTACCCTGTCCTCTATTTGAGCCTCTATAATTTCCTCTGAAATTACCTCTATGGTTTCCTCTCCTATCATTATTATTTTCCCTGTATCTATAACCCTCTTTGTTTTCTCTTACTTCATTGTGATTATTATTAACTGTGTTATCACTAGTATATGTTTTAGTGTTTGAATGTCTGTTGTTATAGTCATATTGTACTCTGGATGACCTATTGTTAGATTCAAACTGTGTTTTTCCTACATTATTTAATTGCTTTAAATAAGTCTCTAAGTCATCCCCATTCTGAATGTGGTTAGCTGTCACCACTGATGCACTAATTCCTATTGGTAGGTGTCGTGATATGAAACTAAGAAAAGTGATCTTGTGGTCTAGAAAACATGATATGTTATAATATTCCATTATGTAATTTACCATATCATCTCTGTTCATATCATAATTTCCACCCCCCATCAATTTGTTTTCAAACTCTTTCTGCTTGTCTATGCCCCAATATTTATTCCTAAATTCACTTTCGAATTCAAAAAAGTTGTTCCATTTGTCAAGTCTGTTTCTTATCCATATCCACTAGCTTCCCCTTTCAAGTGTTTCATGATAAATAATATTTGACAGTCCCATTGATCCTCTGATAGATCTACAAATTTTTTAGCAAATTTAATAAATGTCATTGGATGACATTTGTTTGAGTCTGGATAGAAGTCTACTAAATATAGTTCCGCACTGGTGCTAGAGATTGTTTTATTGTTTGTAGTGTTTTGTTTTGTTTTACTATTGTCATTAACAACAACAACCTTGTCTGGTGTTATGTCTACTGTGTTGGTATGATTTGTATTATTGCTAGATCTTACTACAAATGCTTCTCTGTTTGTTAGCATAGTGTCTGTTTTGTCATTGACTGCTTTTATTTTTTCATTTATGTTATCTTTAAAGACATTTATTTTGCACTCAAAGTTATTGCTGTAAAGTGTTAAAGTTTTTTCTACTTTTTCATCTATCCTAGTGTACAGATGTCCTATCTGTTCTTCTACTCTATCATTTACTTTACTCATTTGATTATCTACCTCACTAATTACATTTGTTATTTTAACGTTTCATTCTATACATTTGTCTAACAATGTTTTATTTATTTCACTCAGTTTATTCTCTACGTCATTTATTTTTACTATCTGTTCTTGTTCTTTATTATTTATTTCATCCCTGATTTTGTTTTCTTGAGTTTTAATTTCTTCATTGAAATCTGTTTTTATTTGTTCTACTTGTTTATCTAACTTATTCTCAAGTTGATTTACATATCTCCTAAACTCATTATTTATTTCTCTGAGTTTAGTTTCAAGGTTAATGTTTATTTCATTAATTTTAACCTCATTTTGGTCTAATTTTTCACTTATCTTATCAAATTTAGCTTCTAGTTTAGCATTAGTCTCATTATTCATTTTTACTAAATTATCATATTTAGTGTTCATACTTGTATTCATTTCATTAAGTTTCGTCTCTACATTATTATTCATTTTTAATAACATGTCCATTATGTTGGACAATGTATCTTCCCTATCTACTCCTAGCCCATTGTTTTCAGTTTTATTTTTATTTAAATTGCATTCCCTAATGATACTCAGAGATACATCGGAATCATCTGAGTCATTTTCAGTACTCTGTATTATATTTACTTCTGACATTATTCTATTTTAATGAGTTCAAAATACCACCTATAAAAATTTTCTATTACTTAATTAAATTTAAATGAAATTTCACACAGACTATAATTCTTTGACAAATTGTTGACAAATTATTTTTAAATATTTTTTAAATATATTTAAATTAATACTGGTATTATATAGTCCCACGTGATCGGGTGCCAAACTGTAACATTGTGCTTTTCGTTGTTACTCTAATTTAAAATACTTAATTAATTTGATAAAATTAATTAAATTAGAATTATTGATTTTCAATAATTGATCACCACTTTGGGTAACAATCTGTAATGTGCTACCTTTATGAGGTTGTTACATTAATTTGATTATTCTTTATATTTTTTATTTTCTAAATAATAAAAATTTAATTTAATTCAAAGCATGATTATATTTAAAAAATCTCAGGGTCTTTATCGGGTAAATTGGCAGGACTATATAATACAAGTACTCCAAAATTCTTTTACACAAACATTTTTATTTATCTAATTTTCAACATGATTCTATTTTTATTCATAAACAAATTTGATTCTAACATGAGGTTTTTTACTTATTTTTACTTATTTCACAAACAAATTCTAATAACATTCTTAAAGGTAACTTATCTGGAAACAATGAAGTTCTTGTAGAGCGCGATACGGACCAATTTACTTTCTGACTTAAAATAATTCGAAATAAACTTCAATAATAAATACTTTAATAATCAAATGGTATGGTTCTACGTTTTTATCAAAGTTCCCGCACAAATTAATTTTATGTAATGTCGAAGTATTATGTATGTATGTCTTGGTGTCTGTTTGTGTGTACAGGACTGTGTCCTATTGGGAAGTGATCTAGGGCCCGCGGATTTTGGATGCAGTCACCCGCGTGGTGAACCCCTTCCAGTATTGCGTGAACCAATAGCGTTTCTCCTTTTTTTTTAGTGTTTGCCTATAGTTCGTCTGTTCAAAACGTAGCTTGAACGTTCTCCTCATTTAAGTCCCGAGGTGGGGGCTATGGAAAATTCCAACTGACTTTCCTGTTGACTCTTGTCACACGCTATTTTGTCTTATTTTTTGTTGACTGTTGCCTCTCAGGCGTTTCCACATGTTTATGATTATGTTTCTTAGAAGGGCCCCACCCATGTCTGAATTGTCACAAAGGCAGTGTTGTGTTTTGTTTGGGATAGATATTACTGTCTCCTTTTCTATCTAACTGGTGATTTACTCACGACAATTCTCGAATATAATTTGAACATTCGTTATTCATTCCAATTAAATATATCCTTTTCTTTAATTCAATAATTTATTATTTATTTGAATTAATTAATTTATTTTGTCAATTTGGTGGACCCGTTACAATAGGCAGGGAAGATTCAATAATCTAAGCTCCTTAAACGCTTCTCAACACGACTCTTTTACGTTTAATTTTAAAGTAGTTCTGACAGCTCTTTTTTTGAAGTCTAAATACCCTCTCAGCTTGTATTTAGAACAGCTACCCCAAAGTCTTATACCATAGGCTAAGTGGGTATGGATCAAGCCATAATATGCTAGTTTTAAGACTTCCAGGGAGCAGAACTGTGCCAGGTTGCGCAGAGCAAAAATGCCCGAGTTAACTCTAGCACACACACTGTCAATTTGAACGTCCCAAGTCAACCCTTTGTCAAGGTGTATTCCAAGGAACTTCGTGGACTTCGTTTCCTCTAAGAGTACATCGTCCACCATTACTGTATTTTGGTTCTGTTCAAAGTGTGGAGGAAGACAAAATGTTATGAAATTTGATATAGAATTGTTTGTTTTCAGGCCCATTTTATTAAAATGTTGATTGCTTTGATTCAGATCAAAAAATAATTTTACTTCTATATCACGTGATGATCTATCTATCTCTCAAAGAGTCGTGTCATCAGCGTACTGAATGACTTTTCCGTACTGAATTGAAGATTTTAGTCCACTGACATATAGATTTAACAAAACTGGACCAAGGATTGAACCCTGTGGGACACCTTGAGTAATAAGCGTTTTGCCTGACAGGACATTCTCAACCTGTACACACTGGATCCTGCCTTTAAGTTATGACGATACCCATTTGTGTGACAAACCTCGAACGCCAAAAGACTCCAACTGGTGCAACAGTGTTTCATGCTGTACACAGTCAAAGGCTTTGGAGAGATCAAGAAATATGCTAAGCACATGTTCTCTTCTCTCCAATCCATCGACAACTAGCTGTATAATATTTGTGACTGCATCGACAGTTGACTTGCTTTTCCTGAAACCATATTGTTCAGGATCCAGAATGTCATAGAGTGAAAGAAAATTTTCCAACTGTGCCAGAAATATCTTTTCAAAAACCATGCTAATGGTGGGCAGAATTGAATTAGAACGATAATTGCTGATTATGCAAGGATCATCCTTTTTATAAATTTGAACAATTTTTGCTGTTTTCAGGATGTCTGGAAAGGTCCTCATTTCAAATGAAATGTTAACAAATTTGGTTAGGGGCACCAACAATTGCTTATAGCATTGTTTAAGCAACCGAACTGAAGTGTATGTGTGAACTGTGTTTGTGGTCAATTTCTTGAATAGTTTTATTTACTTTTTTTTAATATGTAAGTAATAGTTCTTTGTTTTATGTTCTTTCATGCCTGATATTATTTTTTTTTTATTTTGATTATTTTATAACTCTAATTATGTACTGTTGTTTTATTTGTAAATAATGTGCTCAGCAGACGTGAACACGTATGAACTCATTGAGGTTTTGTATTGAATTTTCTTTATGAGGTTAAGTGTAAGAGAGGACCTAATTTTGACTCAATAAATAAAACTTCGTTCATTTCATCCCTAGTTGGCGTTATATTAGTGGCTAGGGCTTTGGGATGTGGATTGTGGTGTGCACTGTCCAGGATGGAGTCCCAACGGATTGTCAGTTTGTCACTTATTAAACGAAACTCACGTACCTCCCATCAGCTCACACACAAATATTAAGTTTTTATTTGTTTAGTAGTTTCCATTCCTTATTTATTTTGTTATCTTATTTCTAAGTCTTTTAATTTACTTTTAAAATATTCGTCTAGGCATAAAAGCAGGTTTATTAAGTCGGCCTTCATTAATTGTATTAGATTTTGTTTTTGCAAATCATTTACAAAATTGTACAGGTGGATTTAAGCAATATTACTTTTACTTTTTACTTGGGGAACGAAATCAAAGGAATAACCAAGACAACTATTGCAGCAGCGTCTGGTTCCCAAGAGACATTCTAAATTACCTCATTACTAGGTTCTAGTGACAGTTGTTTCCTCCATCAAACCCTTTTCTAAGTTTTAGATTCCATAGAATATTTAATAACACATCACTTAAATAATTGTAAATATTGAAGTTTACTCTATGAAATATGCTTTTGGGTGGATATAGGGCAAAATAAATATAACTCATTGTTGTAATAAATTAGTTATTATATTTTAAAATATTATCCTGGATAATCTATTAAATACCACAATTAAGCTTAATTCATTTTTATTTCAATATCATTGATAGTTTTTAAATGCAGAAACACCTGTAAGCTTAGAGCTTTATAGCATATAGTTCAATCTGATACTGAACAGATTGGTTAAAACATTTGTCGAGTTTCAGAGTATGTTAATTAAATCTGACAGGAAACCCATATTTTTAAATTATACAGATGATGTATTTCAACTCCTTGTGGAATGTGTATTGGCACTATTTTTGGGAAAAAACATTCTATAAATGTTACTAAAAGTTTTATATCCACATATGTAAAATGAATTAACTTGCTTAAGCTTGCCACTTCTATACACTTAACTATTTTCTGACCAAATGCCATGATTTCTGTTATCATCAATGAATAGTCAAACTATGCTTAAATTTATTACATTCATATATATTTATATAACCATTAAACATTTATATTCTATGTTATAGTTAAGGTAGACCCAACTGACAAGGGTGGTTTGTTACTCAGTGTGGCCACAATTATACAAGATTTTCTGAATAAACTTATTTTATTCTAACTCCACTGGATAACATTTTATTCTATGACCCCTATACCTACGTATTTAACAATTAGGTTTAGTAGTTTGTGTTTATAAATAAAAACAGAAGACTAATTAAATAAATTTTGCCAACTACGTCAATCTCATTGTCTTAAAATGATGGTCATAAAAATTACAGTAGCTTTTCACTCGCTTGTAACATGTTTTTCCTTTGTGGTAGTTTTAAATGGTCATATTAGACATGCTGTCAGTCTCTCATCTTAACTCACCTTTAGACTTACGGATGACTTGTCATTGAGCTAACTTGTCAGTGAGCTACCTTGTCAGTGAGATACCTTGTCAGTGAGCTACCTTGTCAGTGAGATACCTTGTCAGTGAGCTACCTTGTCGTCTTAAAGTAGTCAAGTTATTCATACTGCAACGAAAAAAAACTTCAACCAATAATTGTTTATCTGTAGACTATTGTTAACTATTGCTTTTTAGAATAATATTTCCACAAATTTATTTATCAAAAGTCTCCTTTAAACTATGACTATTTATAAGTGTGTTACTTAAGTTTACCGTCCTCATCACCATCTTTCCTTTAAATTTGGTCACCAATATAATAAATCAGACAAGAATTCTGGCTCCAATATTAATTATATTGTATTGGATAGTTCCATACCTTAGTCGTATTTTAAGTAATTTTGTTCAGTGATATTCTAATAAAACATACTTATTTTAACTGATGATTTAACTATATCACCATACCTTAGCTCCCTTGCCTTATAAAGTTAATATGGCAAAACTTTACGAATAACAAAGGATATATATTTCTATACAAACATACTCAAATAAATTGGATTATTTGAAGAATTGCCATAAGTTCGAGAATATTTTTCTGACGTTATGAAGCTGAAAAAGTTTAAGCTGAATGAATATTAAGTAAGCTGAAAAAATAATTGTTGCATGTCATTAAAAAAAAAAAAAAAACAGTATCATTTTGAAGATTATAATTGCTGTTGAAAGTGCCTATTCGTTCCTGAAAAATTTAAAAAAATAGCATGAACGTATGTAAGCTGTTTCAAATTATACGAATTTAAAATTTAAAATATGACTTTCAAAAATAACCTCTATTAATAATCCATCCTTTTAATATAAAATATATATTTTAAAAACACATTACAATCCCAATTTTCCTTCATTTTATCTCTGATATATTAAAGATAAAAGGTTGTCAGTAAAGGGAAGACAATCAAGTTAAGCGTGGGACAAGAAGCCCTAAGGGTCTTCTCTCAAAGCTTTTCCTCCCCAGCTGATATGCCGTACTTTAGGACAATATCCCCTCTTATCAACAATGTCTTTTTCCTGGCTCAAAAACAGAAAAAGTAAATATATAATAATCATACTTAAATTACCAAACATTGTCTAATTAGGATCGAACATTAGAAACGGCCATCAGGGTTGAATCACCCTCATTAATAAAAGCAAAATGACAACAAAACTTAGTCCCATATGTACTAAGGCACTGATGGTGAACTTCATAAGCTCATTAAATTAAAAAGTATAAGCCATATGCAAAGTAACAAGTAAATGTATACAGACTACAACACTTTTCTTCAAGATAATATAAATATATATGCATATATATATACTTTTAATACTGCCAATAAATTATGTAAACGTAGTTTTTTACAGTATATGAATGAATCAATCAATCAATGAATATAATTTATTTCCATAATAAATTGCAAAAATACACTTCACCGTGACAAAATAATCAAAACAGTATTTGCTCTTTCACAATATTTATATTTGTTAATTTATTCTTAAAGCGGATATCATCAAGATATGGGCCAACATGGTCTATAATGATAATCCGCATGAGTGTAGATTAGCGAATGTAGAGATAGTCACAATCTAAGGCCGCTTTTTCCTTTAAAAGTGTCAATTATTAGAAGCCCAACGACAAATAGTGATATTAGAATTTATAATACTTTGACTTGGTTTTCTTCTATGGCTTTACCATGAAACTGTGCAGTTATATACATGATATTTGTTAAGAAAAAGTCTCTTTATTTCTGTTTTACGTTTCTTTATCACCTAATGGCAGTCTGAAGTTGCGTTCCTGAGTCTCAATAGCAGTAAAGATTACTTAAGTTTACATTAAAAATCACAAATGCTCTTCTAGCCGCTCCAGCTAGTTCTTGTGTACTTGCATTGGATAACCAAGTAATACAAATTACAAGTACAATACAAGTAGGTATGAATCATCTGTTTCTAAAACTAACAAACAATTTATAATATTACAATACTGTTCGTTATTTTATCTTTTTTATAAAAAGGAGAAGAAAATCTCCTTTCTAACTGCACTATGCCCATTCCCGACAGACTATTGATCGGTCGTAAGGGAGGACCAGTACAGTACAAGAGGGGGGCACTAAAGTACAAGAGGGGTCAGTACAGTACAAGGGGGGCAGTAAAGTACAAGGGAGGCCAGTACAGTACAAGAAAGGGCCAGTATAGTACAAGGGGGGCAGTGCAGTACAAGGGGGCAGTAAAGTATAAGGGGAACAGTACAGTATACGGGGGGCAGTATAGTACAGGAAAGGGCCAGTACAGTACAAGGGGGGCAGTACAGTACAAGGAGGGGGGCAGTACATTACAAGGAGGCCAGTACAGAACAAGGGGGCAGTACAGTACAAGAAAGGGCCAGTACAGTACAAGGGGGGCAATACAATACAAGGGAGGTCAGTACAGTACAAGAAAGGGCCAGTAAAAGTACAAGGGGGCAGTACAATACAAGGGGGCCAATACAGTATAAGGGGGGCAGTACAGTACAAGAGGGGCCAGTTCAGTACAAGGGAAGCCAGTACAGTACAAGGGAGGCCAGTACAGTACAAGGGAGGCCAGTACAGTACAAGGGGGCCAGTAACCTACCCATAATTAACACACAAAAAACCAATATCACTCCACATACTTACAATGCTAAACATAGCTAAATATTATGCTTTTGTTATACCTGAAAATATATAAAACAATGACACACATAGTTTTACCACTAACTAAAATAAACACTTTTATTTTCATGGCCCACCCACGCATACACAAGTGGTGGTATTACCCACACGCCTACCCATACACGTACATTGGAATTGACTCACCCACCCACCCTTACACGTACAGTGGTATTGACCCACCCACCCACCCTTACACGTACATAAGTATTGACCCACCCACCCACCCTTACACGTACAGTGGTATTAACCCACCCTTACACGTTCATTGATATTGAACGTGTAAGGGTGGGTGCAAGGGAGGCCAGTACAGTACAAGGGAGGCCAGTAGAGTACAAGGAGGGCCAGTTAAGTACAAGGGAGGCCAGTACAGTACAAGGGCGGCCCGTACAGTACAAGGGGGGCCAGTACAGTACAAGGGGGGCCAGTGCAGTACAAGATTCTCATGTACCTTTAATACCAAATTGAATCTTTATTGTAAAAAAAATTACTATTACTTTTCAACGAAACCGTCGAATGAAATTTTTCATGTAACACTCGTCAAATGAACATTTCACCTTGCGTTTATAAGTAGCAGATACTAAGTTTGAAAGGGGTATCATCCAAGGTTTTTTTATTTTATATAAACTTGTTACGAATTCGAATAATGCTATATTTGTTATCTTACAACACCTTAGTATTCATTTAGGAAACAAAGAAAATTATGATCGTGAAAAGCTCCTTAGTACTTACAAGCTAACTTGATATCTGACGTCTTGCTGTGCAAAATGCGATAGACTTTCATAAGAACAGGAATTTATCTGAAATTGCTATTGTCAGTTCGGTTGAAAAAAAAAAAAAAAAATATATATATATATACATAAGACGGGATGTAAAAACCAAAAGCACGGAACAAAATTTAACAGAAAGTTTAGTTCTACGGTTCCACCAAGACAACCCGTGAACGGTCCCAAAACAGCTGTTTCTCAAGTCCCCGCCAATCTGAGACAAAATTACTCACCTGGGAACCGAGTTGCTTCCCGTGCTCGAGGTGTGACGTCACATTGTTGCTTCTTCTCTCTTAGCTTCAGTCTGCCTTCAACGTGCGGCAAACACATAATATATTTAAATTGATTAACACTAGTCCACCGGTTTGTGATGTAATATTTCTGTTGTCTTAAATATTATTAAGGATGTCAGTAAATTGTATTTGCAGAATACTAAATTGTTTGATATGGAACGCAATTATTTACATATTTGTTCACTTTTCTTTTTTCTTATATAGTGTTACTAAACAGTGGGGCTATACATTTTCTGATTCTATGTGTGATTCTAAACTAAAAATGAAGAATAATATTTTTTTTTAATTTCCACTTTGTTTAGCAACTAAACACTTTTTTTCATAAAACAATTTATATCTATGTTGTTATCTTTAAGATTGTTACAAAACTCGTTAGATGTTATAAGGTAGTATTTGATAAAAAATATGTTTAAATTATCTTGAATATTTTAAAAAAACTTTTTTCATTATTTTCAAAATTACGGCCATTTTGTTTTTATTTTAAGAAATATTTTAAAAAATAGTTTTATAAAAGCTATGTAAGACACAAAGCAGTTTTTAAATAAATTTACCTTTCCAATGATACCTCATTTGTAAAAAACCGTTAAGAACTAATAATTTTATGAACTAACGTTAATTCACATGCAACCTAAATGGCTACTAATTTGACAGTATTTGAACTGCTTGTGAATTAATGATAGTTCATACAATTTTTATTCCTGAATCGATTTTTACAAATGAGGTATCATTGTAAATTTAAAGTTATTTTTAAGCTATTTTGTGTCTTACACAATTTTTACAATACCAGTGGGTTTTTTTATATTTGTTAAAATAAAAACAAAATGATTGTAACAATCGTAGAGATAACAACAAATATATAAAGTGTTTTATTAAAACCCAAAATGGTGTCTAGCTGCTAAACAAAGAGGAAATTTAAAAATATTATTCTTCATTTTTAGCTTAAAATCACACATAGAATCTGATAATTCTTAGCAGTCCCACCTTTTTGTTACACCCTGTATATGTCTTAATTGTTAAAATCTGCATATACACCCTGAGTACTGCATTGTTAAAATCTGAAAGTTAAAAAGTACTCAAACATGTGGCTGTTTCTATATATTTTTGCATCATTTTAACAACTTAAAAGAAGTCAATCATAGGTTAAATAAATAAATGTAAGATTACATTTGTAAACTACAATGAAAGTAAAATCAAGTTTAATGAATGTGATTATATCCCGAATGTAGTGCAGTAAGTTATTTGTACAATGCTTACTTTAGGCTATTTTTTAGTAGTACGTAGGTGTTTTAACTTAGCTCGGGGTTTTAGGATAATCCATTCGTTATTAAGACACCGATCTTTAAGATATGGGAGAATATGAGAGCCGAATGATGAGTGAGATGAGTATAGATGAACTTGTGTAGTCACTGTTAATAACTAAGGTCGACTGTTCCTCAGAAAGAACTATTTATTAATAGCCCAATAGCTAGGGCAACTAAGGGACCTACAGCTTTATTTGGAATCCAAACCACGTACTGTTGGTCTGATTTTAAGCTAACTAACAAGCCTGATACTCAGTTCTCTTCACTATACAACATCTGAACCTTGACTACCATACACCATGGACACCCCAGATTCATCTAGTGGTTTCCACGTCGATGGCAACCATTGAGCGGACTCCGTGTTAGTATTAAGAGGACCGAGCATAGAACCGATCGCTTACAATATCTTTAACACTTTTCCCCGTCACAGCACTGCACCATCAACACTACTTCATACTCAGATTTTTCAATAATGTACTCTTCAAGATGTTGAGGCAGTAGTTGCTGTAAATTTTTTTTTTTTTTTTTTAGAAGAGTTTAATGATGATTTGGTTCCTTGGTTGTTTTTTTGCTAGAGTGAATCTCTTATTACTTACACGGCATATTTGTAACTAACTGGCTGATTTGGGGTGGATCAGGAAATATGTTAATTTGAATAACTATTTATCAAGGAGGATAAATAATTTGCAAACCACAGCCAGATTTTAAATAACCAAAATACGTTGCTATTATCAGGGTTAAATTGTTAAATTGCCACCATATTCAGAATCATGGCATTGGGGCTTATTTATATGTTGTCTTGTACAAGATCATTTAGGCCCAAAATCTAAAATTTCTTTTGAAAACCTTATAATATCTCGTCTTATAGTAAATAAATTGTGATTTCAATGGGAGTTAAAGTTTATTTTTAAGGGTTCTATGCACTTTGCCTAAGCTCTCACTTTTTTGGAGGTACCAATAGTGTTGACTATCCAGAATTGTAATTTTAGGGGATTACATTGGAAGGAAGGTAATCATATGAGCTAGGGAAGGGATGGAACGTGGGGTTTGCGTACTCATGCCAATCTAATGAGACAGCAGGGCTTGACGATATGTTTCTAGTCTTATGCAGGAGGTGAACTCGAAATTGTGCTAGCCATAGAACTGTACGATACTAGGCTCTGATATAAGCAAAAAATAAATCAGGATGCAATGGTATTTGTTCGTATTCTTAAAATGTGGTACACACTCATAGGTTTGAATTCAAATAGTTATGTCTAAATTTCAGAATCTACTATCTCAATTGTCTTGAAATGCTAAGAAAACACAAACCAAAACAGATCAATGAACCAAGAAAAGCTCAAATGCTTTAGATTACCTGCAACTAAAATCGTGCCTGTGATCATTTGGACTTGGCGAATAACTGATATGGTACCACCAATGCTCCAGTGGTACTAGAATAGCAAAATGAATTAGTGGGTGTGGGTGGAAGGGCTCCATATGGTTTGTACACACCACTATGTTACCAGTCAAGTCACCTGACAGGTCACTACTGTAGATGAGACAACACTTTTCTCAACAGTTCAAGTGAACTGTCATACTATCTGACAGTTCTGTGTGAAGTGTTCACTACCGTTTAATTATTCGGTTAGCTATATCTAAAACTTGTGAAGACCTAGTCATTTGTTATGTTTCTTTCTTTACTTAATTTTTTCTTAATTAATACTTTCTTTACGTTAATTCTATATTTTAGGCCTGTCTTCTGATAGTATTTTCATTTACGGATATCCATAGATTTGAACCGTTTAATGAATGTAGACGATTTGTACTTTACAAAATCACTTAATTGTATAGCTTTTATTGAATGCATATAAAATCAAATACTATGGAAACAAAAAGAACGTACACTCAAATGGGTGCCACTAAATAAGGGTTTACATTGTTTTTTAGTTAGTTCTTGTTTTCTTTTTATACTATCGCAGGAAGCGCCAGTAGTTTCCCCCCTCTCTTCGCTCTTTCTCTCTGTCTCTCCAGCACACGCTGACTAATATCGTAACTAACAATACAATAAACAGTATTACGAGTGCTTATTTGAGATTATACACTGTTAGGTACAGCACACATAAAATTCATTGCCTTAGATTGTCTGAATGTTTATATAGTTATTTTTATAATAAAGGTACATAATATTTTTAATCCAACCCTGGTTAGTGCACCAGATTTGTTCAAGTAATACTCTACAAGAAATAAAATTATATTCTATGCAAGTTTTATTACTTGTATTCTCTTCATTCATGTCCTATTTTACACATCAATATAAATATTTGAGCAGAGGTATATTATTATTACAAATATGATGGGAAACACATTTTTACTAAAAATATGCACTAGATTTATTTAAAAAGTGTATATGTGATGTGTATAGGATAATTATAATTATAACGTAAAACCCCTACACTCTAAAATACTTTGTTAATATAAAGGTTCTACTTGGATACTCATGCTCAACATAGATTTTCTGTGCAATGTAAGTTCTCCCAGTTAATATGTAGTAAAACGGTAAAACAGTCAGACAATTGGTATTCTGTTGAATTCTCTGTTATTTCTTAAACCTCCCCATTTCTTCTGTAGGCCGAACGTGACTTAGGTTACTTGGCAAAGAATTCTCCACAAGTTAATACGTGGAAAAACGGTCAGAAAATTGGTATTCTGTTGAATTCTCTGTTATTTCTTAAACCTCCCCATTTCTTCTGTAGGCCGAACGTGACTTAGGTTACTTGGCAAGGAATTCTTCAAGTTAATACGTGGAAAAACAGTCAGATAATTGGTATTCTGTTGAATTCTCTGTTATTTCTTAAACCTCCCCATTTCTTCTGTAGGCCGAACGTGTCTTAGGTTACTTGGCAAGGAATTCTCCCAGTTAATACGTGGAAAAACGGTCAGACAATTGGTATTCTGTTGAATTCACTGTTATTTCTTAAACCAGTTTTCTCTGTAGGCCAAACGTGTCTTAGGTTACTTGGCAAGGAATTCTCTCAGTTAATATGCGGAAAAACAGTCAGACAATTGGTATTCTGTTTAATTCTCTGTTATTTCTTAAACCTCCCCATTTCTTCTGTAGGCCGAACGTGTCTTAGGCTACTTGGCAAGGAATTCTCCCAGTTAATACGTGGAAAAACGGTCAGACAATTGGTATTCTGTTGAATTCACTGTTATTTCTTAAACCTCCCCATTTCTTCTGTAGGCCGAACGTGCCTTAAATTACTTGGCAAGGAATTCTCCAGTTAATACGTGGAAAAACGGTCAGACAATTGGTATTCTGTTGAATTCACTGTTATTTCTTAAACCAGTTTTCTCTGTAGGCCAAACGTGTCTTAGGTTACTTGGCAAGGAATTCTCTCAGTTAATATGCGGAAAAACAGTCAGACAATTGGTATTCTGTTTAATTCTCTGTTATTTCTTAAACCTCCCCATTTCTTCTGTAGGCCGAACGTGTCTTAGGTTACTTGGCAAGGAATTCTCTCAGTTAATATGCGGAAAAACAGTCAGACAATTGGTATTCTGTTTAATTCTCTGTTATTTCTTAAACCTCCCCATTTCTTCTGTAGGCCGAACGTGCCTTAAATTACTTGGCAAGGAATTCTCCAAGTTAATACGTGGAAAAACGGTCAGACAATTGGTATTCTGTTGAATTCACTGTTATTTCTTAAACCAGTTTTCTCTGTGAGCCAAACGTGTCTTAGGTTACTTGGCAAGAAATTCTCCCAGTTAATATGCGGAAAAACAGTCAGACAATTGGTATTCTGTTGAATTCTCTGTTATTTCTTAAACCTCCCCATTTCTTCTGTAGGCCGAACGTGCCTTAAATTACTTGGCAAGGAATTCTCCAAGTTAATACGTAGAAAAACGGTCAGACAATTGGTATTCTGTTGAATTCTCTGTTATTTCTTAAACCAGTTTTCTCTGTAGGCCAAACGAGTCTTAGGTTACTTGGCAAGAAATTCTCCCAGTTAATATGCGGAAAAACAGTTGGACAATTGGTATTCTGTTTAATTCTCTATTATTTCTTAAACCTCGCCATTTCCTCTGTAGGCAGAACGTGTCTTTGGTTACTTGGCAAGAAATTCTCCCAGTTAATATGCGGAAAAACAGTCAGACAATTGGTATTCTGTTGGATTCTCTGTTATTTCATAAACCTTGCCATTTCCTCTGTAGGCAGAACGTATCTTAGGTTACTTGGCAAGAAATTCTCCCAGTTAATATGCGGAAAACAGTTGGACGATTGGTATTCTGTTTAATTCTCTATTATTTCTTAAACCTCGCCATTTCCTCTGTAGGCAGAACGTGTCTTAGGTTACTTGGCAAGAAATTCTCCCAGTTAATATGCGGAAAAACAGTTGGACAATTGGTATTCTGTTTAATTCTCTATTATTTCTTAAACCTCGCCATTTCCTCTGTTGGCAGAACGTGTCTTTGGTTATTAGGCAAGAAATTCTCCCAGTTAATATGCGGAAAAACAGTCAGACAATTGGTATTCTGTTTGATTCTCTGTTATTTCATAAACCTTGCCATTTCCTCTGTAGGCAGAATGTGTCTTAGGTTACTTGGCAAGAAATTCTCCCAGTTAATATGCGGAAAAACAGTTGGACAGTTGGTATTCTGTTTAATTCTCTATTATTTCTTAAACCTCGCCATTTCCTCTGTAGGCAGAACGTGTCTTTGGTTACTTGGCAAGAAATTCTCCCAGTTAATACGCGGAAAAACAGTCAGACAATTGGTATTCTGTTGGATTCTCTGTTATTTAATAAACCTTGCCATTTCCTCTGTAGGCAGAACGTGTCTTAGGTTACTTGGCAAGAAATTCTCCCAGTTAATATGCGGAAAAACAGTTGGACAATTGGTATTCTGTTTAATTCTCTATTATTTCTTAAACCTCGCCATTTTCTCTGTAGGCTCTGTAGGCAGAACGTGTCTTAGGTTACTTGGCAAGAAATTCTCTCAGTTAATATGCGGAAAAACTGTTGGACAATTGGTATTCTGTTTAATTCTCTATTATTTCTTAAACCTCGCCATTTCCTCTGTAGGCAGAACGTGTCTTTGGTTACTTGGCAAGAAATTCTCCCAGTTAATATGCGGAAAAACAGTCAGACAATTGGTATTCTGTTGGATTCTCTGTTATTTCATAAACCTTGCCATTTCCTCTGTAGGCAGAACGTGTCTTAGGTTACTTGGCAAGAAATTCTCCCAGTTAATATGCGGAAAAACAGTTGGACAATTGGTATTCTGTTTAATTCTCTATTATTTCTTAAACCTCGCCATTTCCTCTGTAGGCAGAACGTGTCTTAGGTTACTTGGCAAGAAATTCTCTCAGTTAATATGCGGAAAAACAGTTGGACAATTGGTATTTTGTTTAATTCTCTATTATTTCTTCAACCTCGCCATTTCCTCTGTAGGCAGAACGTGTCTTAGGTTACTTGGCAAGAAATTCTCCCAGTTAATATGCGGAAAAACAGTTGGACAATTGGTAATCTGTTTAATTCTCTACTATTTCTTAAACCTCGCCATTTCCTCTGTAGGCAGAACGTGTCTTAGGTTACTTGGCAAGAAATTCTCTCAGTTAATATGCGGAAAAACAGTTGGACAATTGGTATTCTGTTTAATTCTCTATTATTTCTTCAACCTCGCCATTTCCTCTGTAGGCAGAACGTGTCTTAGGTTACTTGGCAAGAAATTCTCCCAGTTAATATGCTGAAAAACAGTCGACAATTGGTATTCTGTTGGATTCTCTATTATTTCTTAAACATTCCCATTCCCTCTGGAGGTCGAACGTGTCTAACATTATGGTAATGTTTATGTTTAAACATGGAAAATATATATATATATAAATATATATATATATATATATATATATATATATATATATATATATATATATATATATATATATATATATATATATATAAAGCAAATATGAATTATCACTCTTAGAGTTTCTTTTTTTAATTTTTTTACTATCAAAATACTAATTTCATATATTATGAATTCTATATATGAAATTAGTGTTTTGATAGTAAAAAAATAAAAAAAGAAACTCTAAGGGTGATAATTCATATTTGCCATTTAAATCCACGAAATATTCTACGATGAATATGATATTATAACTTTTTACATTATGTTTTTCACTCCCATTTATCGTCAGACGGATTTAAATTATTAAAGATTATAATAAATCGTGATCGATTAAAGCAACCAAAAATCGATAAAAAAATCATACGACGAACAAGATGAAATTTCATAGAATTAAAAAAGTGTCTATGAACTTTAATTTCTTCATTAAATTTTTGTTGATGGCAATAAAAGTTTTAACGTACTATTATTTGTTTATCACTTAAATACTAAACCATAAATAACAGATTTTGATATAAATGGCGGTCAATTACCTTGTTTACAACATATTTAATTATATAAACATATTTGTATTGATAAACGACTCATTGTTTACTGTTTAGATTTTAATTGGATTTGTGGAAGAATTGTGGTTTGGGAAATGTCACATTGTCTAACGATGCCATTTGGACTCTAAATCAGGGCTCTAACCACCACATTACCGTGGCCCATATTGTGTGGTCACGACAAACTACTGCATTGAAATGGTGGAACTTGCGCTAATTGGCACATACCATTATACAGAGGTACTCACTTGGTGTTCATTGAGAAATAAGGATTATTATTTTTTGTTTAATATTAGTATGAATAAAATATTAGTTGACAACAAATGAGATTAATCATCCTATTATTAAGTACATTTGAAATATTGTCTTTTACGTTGGTCTATTCTGCCAGATGTGTACATTTATGTGTCCTTTTAGTTTGTGATTAACAGCAAAGATACGAATCCATGCAGACGTTTGTAAATGATGTTATATAACGAACAGCTTTACTACGGCTACACTAACAGTAATGACCATATAATTGTATTAACAAATATCACCATTATATATTTAATTATTTTTCCTTAACAATAAGACTATAAGAACGTTTTATAAGTCCTAGTAAATGTTTGAATGTAATGTTAATAACTAGTGCAAAATATTAAAATATAAAAATGAGAGTTCAATTTTAAGATACAAAACGAAAACAAACTTTCTTTTGATACACGACTCTTAAAATGATTTTTACGTTGGTATTGAATTGAAGTTTGCGTAATTAAAGTTGTATAATTATAAGACGAACAAAGCTGTCAGTAAACGTATCACTTCGTCTAGTAAGCTCTAAAAATAGTTGGTTCAGGAATAATTTCCTAATGCAATTATTTCATTATGTATATTAACACAGGAATATATAATGAAATCTAATTATAAATATTGTTGTTTATTGTAGTAGGACACATAAATTGAACTAATATTGTTTTTGTATAGAATATGTACATTATTTACTGTGAAGATACATTTTGTAAAATGTTTAATGTATATCAAGTATTAAAAAAATGTACGGATTTATAATTTTAGCTTTATTATGTTTTAGGTTTGAAAAAAGTAAATACCTTGAACAAATATGTAATCTTAAAATACAAAAGTCCTAGTCAAATGCTTACATAACTGTTTTTTGTTTGTTCGTAGAGAGATAAATTTAAAAAGTCTTTATATAATAATACGATATTTGATCAAAGTACGAACCACGACTCATGATCTTACAGTTTAGGTACTGTTTACACTAGCATGAGATCGTATCCAGTTTAATTACATATATTCATAAGTTAAATATACTAAGGACTTCCCATGACTATGAATATTAGGAGGAGCTGTCATGCAAGGTTTGAATTACTTAACTACTCAGTATCAGGTGTATGGTAATAAAATTAATCCATTACTACATACATATTTAACTTTTTTACTTCTAAAACCATTACTAATACTAACTAAATATCAAAATAATCATGGTTTAAGTAAAAGTCTTTTAGGTAAGTTTGTCTAAAAATTATATTACATATAAATAGTATTTTATTGTCAGTAAATATATTACATATACTAATTACAATATTAATTATATTTTAATTCTAAACCAAACACGGGAATCAGGTTACTTTTTTGTTATTTTCTTCTTTTCATGGGTAAACTTCTCACAAGCTTTATTACAGAAAATTATTTATTTCTATTATAAATTTTTAGTGTGTAATAATAGTGGAGGAGCTGGCGGATTGTATCCGCTCCAAATTAAAAGCAGTATTGCACAATAGAATGTACTTAAATCAGTACAGTTTTAAAACATTCAGTAGGTATAATGGGCATACAAAGGTAGTTACTCCGGTCCTCTCACATCATTACAGCAAAATATTGTCCAAATAATCCTAGGCACTAAATAAAGTATATTTATTGACTACTAATAGTAAAAGATTTATACTGACATTATTCGTATTTTTGTTTTTTATTTTATTTATTTTTTTTTACTAAGAATTTGGTTTAAAATATAGTAATACTATTAAAGGCACGTCAAACCAATCTCATTTAGAGTTGAAGATATAGTTACAACTTCCTGAGAAGAGGTTTACAACATGGTCAGTTTTATAATGTTACCAGATATGGTAATGGCCTTCTTTACTCATTCAAGCTCTGAAAGAAAATGCGTGCTTCATGGAGTAACAGAGAAAATAACAGAATAAGAATTAGCTCTCAAAAGGCCTTGTACGTGTTCACCGGATAAATTGTAAAACTACTGTAAAGTTTGATACTTTGTACATTAACATAAGCTGACAGTCCTTA
Organism: Stictocephala bisonia; assembly: GCA_035578905.1. Taxonomy (NCBI): domain Eukaryota; kingdom Metazoa; phylum Arthropoda; class Insecta; order Hemiptera; family Membracidae; genus Stictocephala; species Stictocephala bisonia. Next base: position 201,150 of record JAQJVL010001089.1, on the reverse strand, counting down.
TATTACAATTATTTTCTTATATTAAATGATATTTGTTAAAAATTTAGTGAGAAAATATTTCATTATATCTTGTATGTACTTTAAATATGTTATGAATTTTTCAAGATTAAAAATTCCAGATTTTACAACTGAAATAATACAGTTTAGTATAGAGTATAGTATGTAGTATGGTATATAGAATAGTAGAGTATATTATATTTTATGGTATATAGTATAGTATAGAGTATGGTATATTGTATAGTATATAGTATGGTATATAGTATAGTGTAGAGTATGGTACATAGTATAGTGTAGAGTATGGTATATAGTATAGTATAGAGTATAGTATTTATTATAGTATATTGTATGGTATATAGTATAGTATATAGTATAGTATAGAGTATGCCATATAGTATAGTGTAGAGTATAGTATATTGTATGGTATAGAGTATAGTATAGAGTATGGTGTATAGTATAGTATATTGTATGTTATATAGTATGGTTTATAGTTTAGTGTAGATTATAGTATATTGAATGGTTTATAGTATAGAGTATGGAATATAGTATAGTGTAGAGTATAGTATATTGCATGGTATATAGTACAGTGTATAGTATAGTATATTGTATGGTATAGAGTATATTATAGAGTATGGTATATAGTATAGTATATTGTATGGTATAGAGTTTACTATAGAGCATAGTATATAGTATATTATAGAGTACGGTATATAGTACAGTATAGAGTATGGCATATGGTATGGTTTATAGTTTAGTGTAGAGTATAGTATATTGTATGTATATGGTATATAGTATGGTTTATAGTTTAGCGTATAGTATGGTATATTATATGGTATAAAGTATTGTATAAATTATAGTATGGTTTATAGTTTAGTTTAGAGTATAGTATATTGTATAGTATAGAGTTTAGTATATTGTATAGTGTAGAGTATAGTATAGAGTATAGTATATTGCATGGTGTAGAGTTAAGTATATTGTACGGTATAGAGTATAGTATATTGTATAGTATAGAGTATAGTATATTGTATGGTATAGAGTATAGAGTATGGTATATAGTATAGTAAATATTGTATAGTTTAGAGTTTAATATTGTATGGTGTAGATTATAGTATATTGTATGGAATGGAGTATAGTATATTGTATAGTATAGAATATAGTATATTGTATAATATAGTATATAGTATATTATAGAGTATGATATATAGTATAGTATAGAGTATGGCATATGGTATGGATAAGGTTTAGTGTAGAGTATAGTATATTGTATAGTATATTTATAGTATAGAGTTTAGTATATTATATAGTGTAGAGTATAGTATATTTTATGGTATAGAGTATAGTATATTGTATAGTGTAGAGTATAGTATATTGTATGGTGTAGATTATAGTATATTGTATAGTATAGAGTATATTATATTTTACAGTGTAGAATATAGTATATTGTATGATGTATAGTTAATTATATTGTACGGTATAGAGTATAGTATATTGTATGGTGTAGAGTATAGTATATTGTATGGTATAGAGTATAGTATTGTATATCATAGAGTATAGTATATTGTATAGTTTAGAGTATAGTATATTGTATGGTGGAGAGTATAGTATATTGTATGGTATAGAGTACAGTATAGAGTATTGTAATTTATATTCAAGAACGTAAGATTTACATACGCAATAAAGCCCACCATATTAATTTATTAATGTAAAGATAAAATTACATAAATAACATTAACTGGACGTCTTTAAAACTAACTTATATTTTTAAAACTAAGTTAACTGATAAATGTGTCATACTAAATTTTAATCCATAAATCTGTCAATTTTAATTGTGAAAATCTTTCTATAAACTGAGATAAATTGATTATTTGATATTATAATAAAATATGTATATTGTATGATTGATCGAGGTTTGAAAAATAAACTAGTCCCTGGAATGGTACAGCAGTGATTGAAATCACTATTAATAGATAATAGTTTTATCTATGTCTATAATATAGGAGGAGCTATATTTCCAGCACTGGAAGCGAAGGAAGTGAAGTTTTCATAAGAGTGCTATTAATGTTCCCTACATATACTCTTTAGGCACTGATCTTAATGCAGTAGACTTACTCTCAAATATTCCTAAACACAATTATCCTGTATTTTTAACTAGACTATAGCTATCCTACCTGTAAAATTGTACTATAAGACGTCCAAATAAACAACAATACGATTGTTTTCAAATAAATAATAACGTGTTTCTAGACGTTAATTTAATATCTAGATGGCGTACCCAAGATAAATGTATTAGTTCAAATGAATCAATAACTCTTATTAAATTGGTAAATCTTTTCTTCATGTAATATCCCTACAGAGGAAAAATTTATTTCTGTTACAAATTTATAACAAATATCAATTGATTTCCTTTAATTTGTGACAAATAACAGGAATTGAAATTGTCAATGAGATAGTTTGCTTTGCAGTATCTAACGTTGAATAATAGTTTAAAAACATTAACTTACAACATTAGTTGTTTACTATCTTGGCCACAACCTTTTGCCGTTTATGGTCTACGTTTGTGATAAGGACTCTAAGAGGTGGGATTAAACTGTTAGGTTGTCATTGAGGGCTGTTTCCACGGAAACCGTAATAAACAAGCTTATCTGGATCCTATTACATGGAGCGAGCCAATATTACGTAAAATAATTCTCATGAGTCAATATGAGTGTTAACTATATTGACATAAAAGTACACTTATTGTAAACTTATTGTTTATTGTTTCTTTGTACGGATGACTTGTTTCATAAAATTAGTAAGACTTTCTTTTAATTAAGTAAATACTGGTCTGGCGTAGGAAATAGTTGCTGTAATGGTATTTTTGTTGGTGCAATAAAATTAAACAATTGATTTAAAACAGTGCAAAACCATTAAGCCAAATCACGAATTGTATTAGCAAAATAATTCTCTTGCAATAACTAATGATCACAAGCTGCTAAACTTCCAAATGTCTCCTATAGTTTAGTAATATAGATTTCCAAATGGCTGATTGTGTTCTTTTATCGTTTTTAATAATTTTAACTTAATTTGCGATTGTAGACTACAATAGACACTGGATATTTTATAACCAGAGATAAAATCAACTTCGTTTTTACAATGTGTGAAAAATGTACTACAATTTTAATACTGAAGTCACTGACACTATGAATGGGTATTAAGTAATAATTAAAATTCCCGAAAAGAACAATATAAACATTAATATTCAAAATTAATAATACAAAATTTATTCAAAACTGTAAAAGTTATTAAATATTTTACACATTTAAAAAGTACAAACTCTTTATTGATTCACCAAAATTTTAAAATTTTAAAATTGAATCACCAAAGTTGATTTACCTTATAAATAAAAATAACTATAAAGGTTTATAGTTATCAAATAAAAATAAAGATCTCTCTGAATTTTATTTACGCTTTCGTAAATGTGATTATACGGTAGTAGATTTTTAATGATAAAATAATTAGATGACACAAGTGGAAGACACTAAATTATATAATATGGTAATTAAAGCTTTTGACATAAAGATCATCGGTTTATTAATATATAAAATAGTTTTAACTGTTGTTTTATTCGATTTAGATTATATTTTATTATTGAAATCATTAACATTCTTTCGTTTATTTGATTGTAGTGTTAATGATCTTTTTTAGTGTAAGCTAATTTTATAATGATAATTGGTTATGAGAATACAATTAACTATATTACATACATGGTAATTAATGTTTTTATCATAACATTCAGACTGATCTTAAGATGTTTGTATTTTTTATTTCTAGTACTGTATGTTATTCTTGTTAATGGTTTTTTTTTAAGTAGTTTTGTATAAATATATATCAAAAATAACTGTATTATTATTTTTAAAAGCAGAAAGTTAAAATACATTGTTATCGACGCATACACTACGAAAAATATTGTTGTATGTATGTATATTGTTATATCCTTGTGTGTATTTGCTTCTGAATTATGAGTATTTATTTATGTATTACTTTTGTTGTTACAGATTGGGTATAAATAACATTATAATACCCACATTTTACTAGGGATTGGCTTTTTAATGTCTCTAATAATACATAAAAAGGTTTTTCAATGTTTCGTAAAAACAGTTGAAAAATCAGCCAGTGATTACTGTAAGTAAATGTTTGCTGTGATCACAATGTTTAGATGTTAGGAGATAATCATTTGACATATTGAAACAGATATTTCAAATTGGATCTGTGTTGGTGATGTCACTTCGGAATAGTGTCAACAAATATCCTGATGGAACCCCAACCATATTGTTGTTATTTGTATTTCACAAAAAAAATGTGTGAGGTTTGTAAAATAATTTCTCGAACCAATTATTTAGTAAAGAGATATTTTGATATATTAAACACTACATATTGATTTCAATGACATGGGCGTAAATTGATATATGTCAACATAGTTCTAAATATATCTTTGTATTTTGTACAGCAATTTACAATAAAGAATCTGTCTGCTAAGTTAGTCATATACTAACTAAAATGAAAACTTATTCAAATGGCAAAACGATTGGAAGAAAATGGTATATAACCTAGTAATATTATTGTATTATTACCACATTTATTAATGTAACATTTTAGATTTTAACTAACATTCATCAGTAAAACAGTCTCTAGTAAAAAAAATGTATCAATAATATGTCACAAATAAAAGCTTTAAAGTATATTTAATGTGAATACAAAATAATATTTGATGAAGATCAACATTAATTTTAAGCAATTGCAGTATGTTTGTCAAAACCTAACTTAGTATTAACTATGTTCATTAGTTAAATAAATAAATACCTTTATTCACCATTGACATACATAAATAATCCAAATAGGCTTCGTCAAATGAGTTATAAATGTACAGTTAAATTACTTAATATTACAACTCATCTTAAATCTAAAACTAAGAATAAATTAGCTTTTTATATATTAACATGAGAGAAAAAAATTACAAAGGGAAAGACAACACTAACCTAGTATTCGATCATGGTGAACGTAGTCAGAGAAAATGTAAAACAGAAAAAATTAACACAAAGCTGCCTTAATTGTTTAGTTATTCTTAAACACTGTCATTAACTTTGACTAGAGAATGTAAGATTATCCGAATATATATTTGTTTTATTTGCTTTGTCTCCTATGACCTATTTTATCTTGTATCTCTTATTTAGAGTTATAAATATAGGTTTATATTTTGTAATAAAAATAACGCATCGATCTGAACAATTGTAGGCATAATTATAAGTCTTTTCTTTGTGACGTTTTTCGTCACACACATAACTGGTACAGTATATGTAACTATTACATTTTATTTAATTTTAGTTGCTATGGTGATTTGACAATATAATAAATAACGATTATACTTCAGGAAATTATTATGAATTTGTGAGAATCAATGACAAATTAAAAGGAGATGATGTAATAAGACTTAAAAGGGAAAACGTAAATTCATTATATGAAAATTAATGTTTATATGGGCCAGCCGATGGCCGAGCGGTCGAAGGCGTCTGACCTTGAGCTTGGGTTAGAGATAGCGCTGGTTCGAATCCGGCCTAGACTGGAATATTTATCAGTAATATTCACCTTGTACTGTACTGGTTCACCCACTTACTTTGTGTGAATAAGTTCCTGGCACAGATCAATAGTCTATGAGGAATGGGCAGAGTAAGGGTAATAAGGAGATCGGCCTCTCCGTTGAATTAAAAAAATATAATTTACAATAGAGTATGCATTAACAAACACCCCTGTAAATGCATAGAATAGTTGGGTATTTTCTACAATAGTTAATATAATTCTTTGTTAAGAACGAAATAGTAAATGTACTTTGTGAGTGGAAACACATTTGCGTGACAAAGCATGTCATTATTGACAGTATTGTAGTGTGTAATCGTCTTTTCAATCACGTGTCATGATGATCGTATATTTTTACAAGTACGTCCTGTAAAAGCACTCATTAAATGCAACACCATTATAAACGAAAGCTAATAACATTATTTTTACAGTTTGTGTGTTACTAACTATAAGTTTTTTTTTTTTTTTTTTTTTTTTTTTTAGGCCCATTCAGTTTAAGTGTCTGGTAAAAATCTTGCGAGACTTGAAACATATTATAAATAGCACACGTTCTAACACAAATACTTTAACAAATAACTTTATCCTGTATACTTGGGATTACCTCTATAACTAAATTATCACGTCCTTGTACCGCTGTATACTTCAGTTTTTATATTCAATATGATTTCAAAGATTACAAATACACTTCTTTAGCAACATAAGAAAAGCAACCTTAATCACTGCTACTACAAGAGAGCAAGTCCCCATTTATTACAGGTACACTAATGCATACTCACTTAAAATATTAATTTTGACATTATATGAATACGCTAATAATAATGCATAAGTTTTTGATTTTATTAAATAATTATTAGAACATACTTATGACCAACCCATTATCATAAGTATCAAAAAACCTTCTAAAATGGTAAAATGAAAATTAATGTTTATATGGGCGAGCCGGTGGCCGAGTGGTCTAAAACGTCAGGACTTTGAGCTTGGGTTAGAGATAGCACTGGTTCGAATTCGGTCTAGACTGGAAATACGCATAACAAAATTTATTTAAAACTTTGAACAAATGCCGTAACAGATTCGATTACTCAAATTAAAAAATAATTGATATTTGGATTGTGTTAGGATACAATACAAATAGGATACAATATAAAAGTGTGTAACAATATGAAAATAATAAATAGAAATAATGATTATTGTATAAAAATATTAATATAGTTGATCTTAACAAATTATCAGATATAACTTAGGCTTAAACGGCCGGTATCATAACTAGAATGTACAGTTTCCGGTGACAACCGCGTCAAGGTACTATCTACAATATTTACAAGATGACCAGACGTTTCGCCCATACTGTGATGTGGCATCCTCAGTGGTTCCTCTGAGACTGAAATCGGTGAGTGACCTTCCAGCTTTTATAACAGGTGGTGGGGTGGGGACTGGTTGGCAGGTATGCTGGAGAGGGGGTGGAGGCACGACCAACGTGACCTACGGTCATTGGCCGAAAAATGAATATGGCTGACTCTACCATTTTATTTAAATTTACTTAAAATGGGTTCCCATGTCTTTGGCAGCCGTATACTATCATCCTTATACTAAAAGTATTTCTTCTTTTATATATTTCTATGGCTTCCCTTACGATTCTCGGGTAGTAATGTGGGATGTTGTAAGGACTTTAGTTTTGTCAAATAAAATACCATGATTACTTTTTGTGCTATGTTCAGCAACTGCATACTGTTCCGTATCTTCATTCTTAGTATGCCTTATATGTTCCTTAATCCTTGTGGAAATTAACCTCTTGGTTTTCCCTATGTAACTGACCCGCAACTACAAGGTATTTCATATACTCCAGGCATAGCTAGTGGAATTTTATCTTTGACTGGCCTCAGAAAATTCTTTAATCTATTCTTTTGCTTGTAAATGGATTTATTATTTTCTTTACTTAATAGCCTGCCAATCCTTTCCGTTGTTCCCTTTATGTAAGGTAGATACGACTTTTTTGAGGTATCCTTATCTTGTCTTGTATCTATTCTATTGTCTTGTTCATTCCTCTTCAACTGTTTTCCAATAGTATTATTGATTTCTCTAACTGAATATCCATTCTGTTTTAATGTTCAATGTAATATTTGTCTTATTATATTTCTTCCAACTATTTTGGTCTGAAATTTGAATGGCTCGATTAATTAAAGTGTTTAAAACTGCATTCTTCTAGTTCTATTCTTCTAGTTCTTCTAGTAGATTCTAGTTAAATTATCATATACGTCGTTAAGAGTGGCCAGAGTCCCCAATTTTTTTAATTGATCATGATACAAAATTAAAACTTTCAGATATGTATTTAATAATTAATATCAACAACTGGAAAGGTGAAATACACACTAATAGTAATACAAACGAGTTTTGTGAGTAACAGTTTGTTTTACAAATTTAACTTAATTATATATGTTTTCACAATCAAGATACTCGTATATAGTTAGTTCTTATTCAAAGCCATTTTAACCCAATAAAAAAATACAAAAAAGGAAACCCATGTGCTTTTGGCGGAAACAATTTAATAACTTCGCTTAATATTAATTTTAAAAACCGAATGACTTATTTTGTTGTTTTTTTATTTTTTTACTAGTTTTCTTTAATAAACATTTTAATGAATACAAACTTCACTTGCCAATAATTGAAATTTCCCTCTAGGCCTTTCCGCAAACATTTAAGGCGTGAAGTTTTACTGGTAGCTCAGTTTGCACTTCGTAGAATTAATTATTAAGTCATAACACCGGGAAACAAACATAAATTTTACTGGAACAACAAACGAACCAAACCTTAAAGCGTGCATACATTTGGGTAAATATGTTTGTATACATGAGATATATTGTGACAAAATATTAATTAGTTTACGAATGAAATATATATTGATAACTGTAGATATTCCAACTATGGATGTGGTGAGGAAGCAGGTGTGCGACTATAAAGTCTCACAGCTGATTGATCGGTTGTAGCCATCCAATTCCCCGCCAAATCCCACATTTGCGCCATTACTTTAACTTGTCCACAGAATTATATATCTGATTGCTACTGTCGTAGAAGCAATTTCTCATCGCATGTTTTATTTACAATAACTCACATACAAATTATTTGTACTTTATATTGGATTCATATATGAAATATAACGCTCTTCGATGTACTTGTATATTTAATTTTATAAAAAGGTATAATTAATCATACATAAAAATTATTTAAATTTAAAAATATACTTTTTATATAAATAAACAGTGACTACTTTTTACAATCGGAATCAAACTAAATTGATTTTTTTACTCTGTGTTTTTTTTTCTTCCAGAAAGTTTAAAGTGGATGGCATAACCTAACCGTGTGTATGTTGTAGTTGATAGAAGTCATTATATTGTACATCAAATGTAATATAATGTAGCAAATGCATATATTTATACATATACTTATAGCTTCACAGTTTTATATGGTAAATATTCGGTAAAACTTAATTTTATATAGTATTTTTACTTAAAAAACGTTTATTATAATAGCCATTTAAAAGAACTGTATATAATTAAGTTGGTATATAATATAATTTATCATTAAGATACTTTCACCCTTTAAAATGTTACAACAAAAGAATGGTGGTTACGGTCACCATAAATGTAATATAGATTTATAGATTAATTACTAATATTCAGCTATAGTAAAATTCATTTAAGAGTAAAAATTAATTAATCCAACATACTAAAATTTTCTATTTACTTTTAAGTAGGCTCTTGGAGTAAATTTGTTGTTTGAGCTTTGTAGTACGATAATAATAATAATAATAATAATAATAATAATCTTTATTGTCGTAAGAACAAAATGTCATTGACAAAGTCATAATTTATGCAGAAACTGCCACGTCATATATTTTTTTTGCTTAAGTCAATAACTAAAATAGAATATACTACAGGTACATTAATAACATTTATAACAATCAACAGCATCAATAAAGAAACAGCACTGGTAATCACATGCATTTCAATAAAATTATACTACATATTATAACATAATTTTTTCCACATCAAAAAACTCCTGAAGTGTGTAGAATGGATTCAAAATTAGCCAGTCATAAAACTTATCGCTAAAGTCTCTAATTGAATGCTTCTTAATTAATATATTTAACTTATTGTACACTTTAATTGATAACACACTATAGTTTTGAGACGTTTTTGTTAGTCTGTGCTTGCCTACGATTGCTAAATCCCTCCCTCTTGTGTTATATTTGTGTAAATTATTATGAAATTCTAGGTTCTGAGGATTCCTTAAAATATAGTTAATTAATTCATATATGTACAAATTAACTACAGTGGGGATTTTTAAATTAATGAAGTATGGCTTACAGTGTTCATTTGAATTTATATTTGAAATAATTCTAATAGTTTTCTTTTGTAAGACTAAAACCTCTTGGATTCTATTACAGTTTCCCCACAGTAATATTCCATATTTTATTATAGAATGAAAGTATGCGAAATAGCTGCATCTGACATAATGAAGAGGCACAAAATGCATAAGTCGACTTAAGAGATAAACTATTCTTGAAAGCCTGTTTGTTAAATAGTCAATATGTGGACCCCAGTTCAGCTTGCTGTCTAGGAAAATACCCAGAAATTTCACTGAATCAGCAAGCTCATAATTAAATGTAACGTTAGATTTTGGACGCAATGAGAATAGAATTTGCTGGGTTTTGTCTTCATTTAACTGTAGACCATTAGCTAAAAACCAATTTGAAGCTTCTGCTAAGGTTCTTTGGGAGAGTTCTTTAAGTTTGACAATGTCAGAATGACAGTTGAGAAATGTTGTGTCGTCCGCATAAAGCAAAGATTTTGTAGTCTTGATTGATTTGGAAAGATCATTTATATAAATAAGAAACAAGAGGGGACCCAGTACTGAGCCCTGGGGAACACCCCACACAACATATACTTCTTTCGACCATTGATCTTTGGAAAAAACTTTTTGTTTACGATTGTCCAAATAGGATTTAAAAAAGTTCAAAGGGAATCCTTTAACACCATAATGTTGAAGTTTTTTAATCAGGTCCAAATGACTAACGCAATCGAATGCTTTACTTAGGTCACACATAGAGGCTTGTGTGAAACTTCCATCTTCAAAAGATTTTATTACCATATTTACTAGTTTTTCCACCGCATTCTCTGTAGATCTTCCACGACGGAAGCCAAACTGAGTGTTACTAAAAAGGCAATTTTCCTCTAGATAATTATTTAATTGGTCATATGCAACCATTTCAATTATTTTCGATAAAATTGGCACCACAGATATCGGTCGGTAACTTTTTGGGTCATCTTTTGACCCTTTCTTAAAAATCGGGCAAACTTTCGAAACCTTTAATTCATCTGGGAATACCCCCTCCTGGAGACATTTGTTAATGCACCAAGTGAGAGGCATTATTATGCAATGAATTATTTTTTTAAGCATATTGTTTGAGAAATAGTAAACGTCACAACTATTTGAGTTTTTTAATAATGTAATGTAGAAAAATACCTTGTAATAAATCATTGATAATCAGACAGTAAATAAATGTGACAAGGGTGAATCAAACAAGATCTATTTTATCTATAAACAGGAATGACATCAGATTTATTGACAGTACTTGCGAGGAACACGGACATTTCAACGTCGATAAATTCTTTGCCCTGTAGTTGCTGTTTATATACATCTGTAACAAGTAATTTACCATTGCATAAGTAAAATGCTGCTAATGATTTTTACGTACTATTTTAGATTATTTATGTACTTTGCACAAACCATAGTGAAACTATTGTATAAATAATTGAATTATGAATAAATTGTTTTATGATAACTAAATATAGCTAATTTAGAGGTCCCATATCACATAGAGTTATTTATGATGGGAATATCTTTCTTTTAACAATGTTTACCTTCACAGGACAAAGAACTACAGTTAAATAACCAAACAAAAAACAACAAGAAATAAGTAAATCTAATAAATACTGTTATTCATATTAACAAAATTGTAAACTTTTGACAAAATAAAGTTAAGATCAACATTGGCTCACTTCAAACCATATAATTTTTTGTTCACAAAACATACTGGAAATGTTAGATATAGTGATGACCAATACGCATTAATAAGTAAAATACAATACGCATTCAGTTGTTTTTTGATAACATTGATCCATATAATTACTTAAGAAGTTTTGTAGATCTTGTAAGACAAATATTTGAAGAGAATCTTACAAACGTTGGCCAGGTGCTTATTTAAAATGATTTAATAGGATAAAGTTGTTAATGATGAAAGTTTGAAGTGAAAAATTGAGAAACTAATACCTTCGTGGCAGTCTCAACCGGATGTTTTTGTAGAGATTTTCTTTTAAAACAAACAATTATCGTGAAAACCTTTGTACGAGAAACATTATAATTAAAGTTGGTTTATTATATAATAATTGTTTTTGGGGACTCAGATATTACAAATGCAATAATAATATTTGTATTTTACTGATATATACAAGAGTTCTAATAGTGCATACCCACATAAAACTACAAATTTATTATGAGTTGTTTAGTATTTTAAACATACAAGTGCAGTAAACAGAAGTCAGAAGTGAAAGAAATATTACGTACTTAATAACTTACAATGTAACTAAACAATTAGTTTCGGGTTTTTAAATTCAATTTTGTAACGTTAATTATTTTTACACAGAGTTCATTGTTAATAATTACCAACTATCATAATAATTTAATGATTTACAGAGTATATTACTTTTTTGTATCGTATACAATTCTAAAGATACTCTGAAACATAGAACTGTAAATATAAAATGTAAAACTTGTATCAAATTAAAGTTAAACTTTTTGCACTTATGAAACTATTAATCGTATTTTACCAAACCATTAACATAATCAGTATCGAAAATGTCATGTACTTTGTCTTTGATCACCTGTTACATTGATACATGTACAAACCCTTTTCGTAACTTGAAATTTTTTTTTAATTGAATACAAATTCACATTTGTATTATCATAAAGATCTAAAATATGACTAAATTATTTGAAGTATGGCCCTGCATTTAAAAATAAAGCCCCCAAACTTTCCTTTGAGAGCTATTAGTACTGTATGACTCGTACTGTAGCTGTTAGCAGAACCACCCCTCTCAGGCAGGTTCTCGTGAGTAGGAGACATACGTGTAGTATTACCTTGGTCCTCCCCGTTAGGCTGACAACCCACTCCCTAATATGCCAGTGAAAGTGTATCTGTTGGCAGAACCACCCCTCTCAGGTACTGAGAATACTGAGTATTCACTAATACCACTGTACGTGTATGGGTGGGTGGGTGGGTCACTACCGTTGTATTTATATGGGTGGGCGGGTGGGTCACTACCACTATACGTATATGGGTGGGCGGGTGGGTCACTACCACTGTACGCATATGGGTGGGCGATGGGTCATTACTACTGTACATGTATGGATCGGCCAATACCACTATACGTATATGGGTGGGCGGTGGGTCACTACCACTGTACGTATATGGGTGGGCGGTGGGTCACTACCACTGAAAGAGAGTTTAATGATTAATTATGAAAATAAATACAAATAGGATATAAACAGGCAGGTCCTCGTGAGTAGGAGACAGACGTGTAGTATTATTTTGGTCCTCCCAGTTAGGCTGACAACCCACTCCCTAGTATGCCAGTGGTAGTGTAGCTGCTGGCAGAACCACCCCTCTTAGGCAGGTCCTTGTGAGTAGGAGACAGACGTGTAGTATTACCTTGGTCCTCCCCGTTAGGCTGACAACACACTCCCTAATATGCCAGTGGAAGTGTAGCTGTTGGCAGAACCACACCTTTCAGGCAGGTTCTCGTGAGTAGGAGACAGACGTGTAGTATTATTTTGGTCCTCCCAGTTAGGCTGACAACCCACTCCCTAATATGCCAGTGGTAGTGTAGCTGTTGGCAGAACCACCCCTCTCAAGCAGGTCCTCGTGACATTAAACCTAATTTTTATAGTTAAAACAGTAAAATTTTAAAATGAGCATTATCATTTAACATAATTTTGTTCAAATGTTTAAAATATTAATAATAATATTATTATTATTAATATTATGATGTATTTTATAGTGAAAATATCAAAGCAAATATATTTGTCTATAAGATTTTTCCTCAAATAGTCATAGGCTAGAGGAATAAATATAAAAAGACTACTTGTAGAGTATTTGTTGTACAAAATAATAAATAAATAATTTGACATTTGAATTTGAAACAATATTAATAAACTATTATTACTATTAGTTAATATTTTAGCAAAATAAATTAACTATTATTCAAAAAGTACAAATTTTTTTGAGTATTAGAAGTTTTATTTGGTTTGTCTATTTAATAGTGGTTAACTTATATTTTTATGTTTTTTTTCCTTACAATTGTCTTCCAGTAAGTTAAGTTCATACATTGATTTACCATTGATTAAGAATTCTAAAACGTGTTAGTTGTAAATTTATTCTAAAAGCACTATCCCTTATATTCATATAACGTTATTCTATAAGTATACAAAAATATTTAATAAAGTATAAATCGTATTAAATATAATATAATTTTGAAATTAATAAGTGTTTAAAAAACACTGTAAAAGATTTGTTTTCTTTTTAAATTACTAAACCAAACATTTTTACAAATATTTCATAATAAACTATTTTCAAGTGTACCTGACATTTTCCCTATATTAAACCCAAAGGCTTAGTTTTATTTGCTTTGAATAAATATTAGTACTAATTACATAGTGCAACCAATGAGTTGTTATGGCATGATATTTATTTTAAAATACGAAATACTAATGATGTTAAAAATAGATATTTGGTAAAATAATAGCATCTTAGTGGTTTAATTTTCTAACTACAACACCAAAATAAATCCACTGTACAGAACGTACGTAACATTTTAATATTAGAGTTTTTATTCTGTTTAAAAATTAAATTTAATTATTAAGAGTACTACAGTAATATCACTATTATGTTATTTAAGTAGGATACAGGGCTAAACAATTAATGTTGTGTGTAATTAAATGTTTTACAAACCACAACGCAAGTAAATTTATACTGATTTTACTAGCTTAAATGAAAGCTACATAATATTTCCCTGCTTTTCATTAGTCATACTTAACTTGGAGGAGTTATTGTTGTAAAAATCTTGAAAATGTCTAAAGCTAAAAATAAGTATATATGTTTATTGTCTGCTTGTACACCATCATAATTTGTTGCCTACTGCTTCAAAAACTAATGTATTGTACTATTCACAAAATGTCGTCACAATGAATGATAAACTACCTATAGCATTGTAAGAACAAGTCATTTGGCATTTCATGATACGTAACCGATCTTGTTGCAAAACACATTAAATCTGTCACGCGAACTTAGAACTCTTAATTTGATTTTACTCGTCCTACCAATCTTTCCACTCCTACCATGTCAGTGTATTTATTCCAGAAATGTCTTAGTGCAAACACCTTTAAATAAGTAATTCTCGTCTGAAAATATGTAAAATTATAGTAATAGATCAATAAAATCAACATCCATATGCATTTTTATTGCATTTATATCAATATAACTAAAATACCCTCTTTATTACAAAAATAAACTCAATTGTTATATATTCTCAATATAACAAAAAAACTCTTTAAGATACTATAAACTTTATAAAGAGTATTACAGTTCAAATTTTAAGACAGATATCATGCTTTTTTTGGAAATTTATGACTCATTAATTTTTAAATTAGCTTCAATCTATTTTACACGTGATTAAAAAACCACCACCCCTTAAAGAAAATCAACTAAACATAAAAAAAAAACATTTTAAATCATTTTTTGTTCAAAGTACAAGCTAGATAGTTGGTATATTTATATTTAACTGACAGTACTGCTAATGGTAATAACACTATATTACCTGAAAATACAAAAAGATAAGTTACTTTATACCTGCATTGGTTCCAACAATTCATAAGATATATTGAGTATATTAACCCACGTTTATATCCTTTTCTTTATTATTAGTTACAAAGTTTTATATAAATTGACAAATCAATAAGATTGCTTCTTACTATACATTTGCTTGTAAAATACATAAGGTATTTTGAAATTGTCCTGAAATATCCTTTTTAAAACAACCTAAATCAGGAGTGTCGTATTGGTAAAACCATAGTGGTCTGGTCTCTTTCATAAAACAGGGCGTAACGTATTGGGGTAAGTTAAAGTGAGTATTCATGTTAGCTATAACTAGAAAAATGCATTGTAAAGTAACTTGAGATACGTTTACCATTCGGAGGGAAAAGTTTATGAAATAACAAAGAATCCGACTGAATACTAACTCGGTGCATGGTTTCTATGAGAGTTCAGGTTGCATTACTCTGCTTCATTGTCTCTAGTACAATTGTGGGATCTGCATAATTGTCACATACTGATCCAAACCAATGTAGAGGGTAACATATTTATCAACTAATACATCCCTTAATACAGTATATTGGTTTTTACACAACTGTTTTTACAAGAACAGTGGTATTGTTTTGAAGTTAAATAAATATATCACTTAAATTGAAAATTTCCTAGACTTCACAGCTAATCTAGCTAGCCCTTAGAATACGTCCTGGATAGCCCCCACCCATATACGCACAGTGGTATTGACGTCCCCCCACCCATACACGTACAGTGATATTAACCCACTCACCCGCCCATATACGAACAGTTGTTATGACCCACCCACCCATCCATGGTCGTACAATTGAATTAACTAACTCACCCACCCATATACGCACTGTGGTATTAACGCACCCTTCCATCCATGGGCGCACTTTGGTATTGACCCAACCACCCGTCTAGTCGTACAGAGGTATTGATGCTTCCATTCATTCATATACGTACAGTGTTATTAAACCATTCACCCACCCCATACGTACATATGTATTGATACTCCTATCCGTCCATAGAAGTACAGTGGTATTGACCGTCCCACCCACCAAAGTACAATAATAATTATGAAAAAGATATTTTTTATTGTGATGATTAGAAATTATGTCAATACAGCACACACTGAAATGCTAAAAAGGAAATGTGGGTGATTTCACTGCACAATTAACACTGTTAATTTTCTTAACAATGTAGTTAATGATTCCATGCATAGTAGATGATAGATTCTTAATACTGTTTAGTAACAGTATTAAGAGTCCATCAACTAAGACAGAAAGATAACACTCTAGAGAGTGTTATCTTTCTGTCGATAAGAAACTTTATGAAGTGTTTTTCTTCAATTCCACCCATACGTGTACAGTAATATTCGCCCACCTCCTCCACCATACACATACAGAAATATTGATGACCCACCCGTCCACCCATACAAGTGCTGCGTTATTAATATATTCCACATAAACCATTACTACTAACGTAAAAATAGTATTAAAGTATATCTACGATATACTTTTATTTAATTAATTATTGCTCTAACTGTATATGAAAAGTGAGAGACAAGAAAGTTCAAATAATATTCTAATCAATACATAATACACTCAAATAATGGGCCATCAAATAATGGTGCAGAGTAATCAAATATTTTGTTAAAAGCTTTAAATGGTAAGTTAATGTTGAACTGCTATATTATATGATCTAATAGTCTCAATATGGCGTTACCTGAGATGTTGTTAACTCTGTATTACTTGTTTTAAAGACCCTCTAGTTTGAGGGATTATTTGTTATCTTCTGAACAGTGATTACTGTAGTCAAATACCAAGCAAATTGTCGAAACATTATGAAACAGAAAGAGTTAATGAGGCATTAATGGCAATACCACTGTACGTATATGGGTGGGAGGGTGGATGCGTTAATACCATTGTACGTGTATTTCAATACCATTCTACGTGTATGGGTGGGAGGGTCAATAAAACGTACGTGTATGGGTGGGAGGGTGGGTTGATCAATACCACTGTATGTGTATGGGTGGGAGGGTGGATGGGTTAATACCATTGTACGTGTATTTCAATACCACTCTACGTGTATGGGTGAGAGGGTCAATATAACGTACGTGTATGGGTGGGTGAATCAATACCACTGTACGTGTATGGGTGGGAGGTTGGATGGGTTAATACCATTGTACGTGTATTTCAATACCACTGTACGTGTATGGGTTGGAGGGTAGGTCAATACTACTGTAAATGTATGGGTGGGAGGATCAATAAAACTGTAAGTGTATGGGTAGGAGGGTGGGTGGGTTAGTTACAATGTGAAAATATTATGCTTAGCAGCTAATTAAACCATTTTTGCATTTTTATTAGTCCATTTTTCACACATATATTTCACTAATTTCTATGATATGTAATAATAGTTGGTTTAGTAGTGAAAAAAATCGTTTATCGATAGTACATACAAAGCCCAGTATGATGTCATTCAGTTATATGAAGTTTATTTCTTCTGTGGATTTCTCATTTCCATTACCATTGTTTTAAGTGAACCGTTTTGGGATAGCTTCTCTATGAAGGGAAAATAGATTATATTTTGCACTTCTATACTATTAGCATTAGACTATGTTCAAAAATCCATTGAACAATAAACATTTAACACATACATTTCGATAGGAAACATACTTAGAATGATAACAATTTAAAGGAATTGAAAACTAGTTGTAGGTGGTAGCTCAGTGGCTAAGGTTGGAACTGCAGAGGGCAAGGTCCAAGGTTGAATACCCAGCTGAGTTAACCATTGGTACTTCCCTAGTTGAATAAAGAATATACATATAAGCCTGTACACCCATGTGAACTGTCAGTAAAGAATACGCACAGAAGCCTGAACACCCATGTACTGTCACGTGTACTGTAACTATACGTGTATGGATGGGCGGGTGGGTCAATACCACTATACGTGTATGGGTGGGCAGGTGGGTCAATACCACTGACGTGTATGGATGGGCGGGTGGGTCAATACCACTGTACGTGTATGGACATATTCTTTATGTCAATAAAGAATTCACACAGAAGCCTGTACACCCATGTGAACTGTCAATAAAGAATACACATAGAAGCCTGTACACCCATGTGAACTGTCAATAAAGAATACACTTAGAAGCCTGTACACCCATATGAACTGTCAATAAAGAATACACACAGAAGCATGTACAACCATGTGAACTGTCAATAAAGAATACACACAGAAGCATGTACAACCATGTGAACTGTCAATAAAGAATACACACAGAAGCCTGTACAGTGTACACCCATGTGAACTGTCAATAAAGAATACACTTAGAAGCCTGTACACCCATATGAACTGTCAATAAAGAATACACACAGAAGCATGTACACCCATGTGAACTGTCAATAATGAATACACACAGAAGCCTGTACACCCATGTGAACTGTCAATAAAGTTTTTTTTAGAAAAATAGAAAAACTTAAAATAAGTCATTAATAATACTGTATGTATATGATTTTAAAATCTTGATACTATCAATTTGTGATATGTTTTAACTTTCTTAATAATTCACAACTCAGGCCCAATATAACATATTAAATTTTGCTCAGACAAAATTATCTCTGCAAAATGGTACTTAAACACAAAAACATAGAAATACTAAACTATACAATACACACACAAAATGGGTTATTGTTTTATATTGTTTATAAAACAATATAAAAATAAATGTAGCATATTTATTTAAAGAAAGACATTAAAACTAAAATAAAATGTTACTTTGGCTATATAAATAAAATTTCCAACACAGATGATGTCAGGTTGCATGATTCAGAACCCATCGCGTTTTAAGACCCATTAAATCTTACGCTCTACCCATCCCATTACCAAGTTTGGGTTCTTAATTTGATTTTACGCATCTCCTGAAACTTTTCCTTGAAGTCAGAATAGAGCTTTTTTACCTTCTGATAAAATATATAGCTATTCAAATTCCTGCTAATATACATTCTTGATAAATGGAATCATGAAACACTCAAAGACATTATAAATAGTCATATACTTGGAAGTATAACAATTATTTTGTGGCCAAACACTATTGGGCCTCGGAAAAGATTTCAACACAATGTAGTTTACATTTTAAGACCGGTAGAAAATGTCTACTAATTAATAGGAGATAATGACTTTCCATCTATTAATTTTAAAAATTATTTTGTTAATTTAACTATGATTAATTACATTTATGCTATTTAAACAGCATACTAATTAACTCTATTATTAATTCTAATAGTTTAAACATTAACCACACAACTTTTAAAACATATAAGTTCACAATGAAATATGGAGTTTAATCAAATTTGATATTGTTTTTAAAAAATTTTGGTTTGCTGCAAAACATTCAATAAAAGCGTTATTTTTTGCTTTGCTGGATGACAAGAATGAATGCAGGAAGAAGGGAAGTGAAAATGTAACTTTTCAATTCCTAATACACCTCTCCCCAATTCAAAACAAAGCGTTTCCAATAGAGCACATGTGATTTTTCTAGATATACACACAACGCTAAAACTGTTATTATAAGTAGGCTAGTAAATATGAAAACTACTAAAAAAAATAATGTGTTTCTTCTACATCAATCTACAATACAAAGCTATAAAAAGTCCATTTCCACAATACTTTAAATTGGAATAGGAATAATAGGAATATAAAACTTGTAATACATTCATATTACCTTAATTAATTAATTTATTTATTTATAAGACGCCGATCGTCAAGATATGTGCGAATATGGATTTCGAATGAGTGTGATGAGTGTAGATGAGCGAATGTAGTCATTGTTACAAACTAAGGCCGGCTATTCCTTAGAAAGTGTCATTAATTAATAGCCCAATGACAAATGAATAGCCGGTGATTATCAGCTGATCCTTCTCAAAATGTATTGACTCTGATTGGGATCGAACTGAGAACCTTTAGCACATTGAACCAACTACACTACCGACCAATTAATTGTACAAAATCGGTAAATATAATATTACATAATCTTAAACAGTTTGTCTCCCAACTACACATTGTTTGATACATTTTTATTTTATTGTTTTGATTGTAACTTTCTTCTAGTTTACATTAGTCCTCACTGAACAAGAATGTTTCACCTTCAAGGTCTCTACACAGGGTTCCCCTATGGTGTCACGCTGCATTCGGTGCGGATCGCCTTGCCTGGTTGGGCAAGATAGCCGCACGCTTACCTACTTAAAATGTTGATAAGTAAAATCGATTTATGTGCAATTAGTACAATATTTTTAGGTAATATGTGTTTATTTACAATATTTAATCCCCATCAACCCACCGGTTCATTTCATTCCAGTCCATTTGTTATTCTTCAGAAGCCGTAATAGACAAATCTGAATCTCCATTTATGAATTCAAACTGTTAGTTTAAGAGTTATAACATTCAGAACTGATTAAAGCCTGGTATTACTTAAATGTCTACCTGCCATAGCTCATCAACGAATGAGATCCAAACATTCATTGCTAGGTAAAATGTTTTTTTAAGTTATTACAGAAAATTCAAGAAAAGGGATATTAATAAAAAATGTTTGGTCCAATATTAGAAAAAAAGTTAAATTTGAAGACTACATTTTCAAATCACTAAGTTAAGTATTCTGTAAGTATTCTTTTCAAACATACTTCTAACTTTAATTATATATGTGATACCCGATACTCCTAAATGTCACAATTAACCACACAAGATAATTTTAAAAAACATCGTGTTTATATCCTAGAATAAGCTAAAGCCACCAGATTGTGGTTCTACATTACATGTTGTGATGTTCTTAAAAAAATCACTTAACATTTCAACTTGTATTTTTTATCTCTTACAAAAATATATTTTGTTTCCCAATGAATGCCTCCATTCTACATATTACACACAGATTTGATTACATAACCTCAATCAACTGAAACACATAGATCTGAAACACGTAATCTGAGTGTGGCATCAGATTATTGTGTCGGTCGCACTAATTGCATCCTGAAGGTTACATTCCTGAGCTTCCCCTCCTCCAAGGAAGCCTTAAACATATAACAATATAATGTATTTGTTAATTTGTTTTGTAAATATACCAGATTTAACCAATACATTTCATTTCAAATTATTGTTATTTGTTTTTTTTCTTCTTTCTATTATGACGTTTATAAACATATTCATATTCGTGGACAACCTAATAGCATTAAACCGTTCGGATTACAATATATTGTGCTATGCTTAAGGCTTCCTCGGAGGAGGGGAAGCTCAGGAATGTAATCTTCAGGATGCAATTAGTGCGACCGACACAATAATCTGATGCATCGCTCAGATTACGTGTACTGATCTATGTGTTTCAGTTGATCGAGGTTATGTAATCAAATCTGTGTGTAATGTGTAGAATGGAGGCATTCATTGGGAAACAAAATATATTTTTATATGAGATAAAAAATACAAGTTGAAAAGTTAAGTGATTTTTTAAGAACATAACAAAATGTAATGTAGAACCACAATATGTTGGCTTTAGCTTATTCTTAGATATGGACACGATGTTTTTGTGTCCATATCTTAATTTTACAATATATATGAGTATTGTTAATTTACACTACAACATAAAGATACATAGTAATATAATTAGAATAACAAGTCCAAAAAATACATTTTTCTATAAAAAGAGATCAAATTTATCGAGTTAAATCTCAAAAGTAAAGAAACATTAATTGGTAACATAAATGGTTTTACGTATTGTTAAAATATGACATGAGTTAGGAAACTAGTTATTTTATGAATTCACGAGTAAGATTATAATATGACACAAGTATAATAATCTACTTTGACTGTAACATAACAATTAAAATTGTGGCGAGAGTAATTTTTGCTACCTCGATCCAAAAACTAATTTTCCAGGGAGTGGCCCCAATATAATAAAGTGGCACTTTAAATTATATATTAAAATATGATGAAGTATTTGAACAAATATTGATGGTTATATTCCATAATTTCATAAATAACCCCTTCATGAAGATTGAATTTGGTACAAATAAAGTGATTTTTAATTATTAAAATTAAATGACATCTATATCAACTAATGATATTTTTAGTCGGATTTATATTACATAACACATATAAGTTATGTCTCAAATCTTAAACTAAAACCCTAATAAAGTAACAAATATTTTATTCGTGTTTTATTTTAGGATATAAGCTAATTTGCTAAGTGATTTTTGGTACAAGTATGACTAACAATATCACGGAGTAACTAAGATATAATATGAGTGTAATAAAAACTCAAGCAAACAGTTTGCTTAGCCAAATAGTATAACATTCAGTTTTATCATATAATTAGAGAGGAATAAAGGTATAATAGAAAAGTAACATGAATAAAAATTATTATTATTAATTTAGTAATTAAATACTACAAACTATATATTTCGTTTATCTCTGGAATGTCAGTGTCAAACTGTCAAAAAAAGTGTCTTCAAGAAAAGTCAATGAATATGAAAAAATAATAGTTAGTATATACTAACTATTATTGTAAGGAACTAGGCTATAATACAGTTTAACTTATGTATCAGTTGCTATATTTTGATGAAAACTTGTCTTATTGTTTGAAATATTAATTCATTAAAATAATAACATAGCTAATTAAATATTTTCTTTCACTGAGTAATAAATTTGTGTATAATTTATTTGTTGTTAAATGGTACAGTTATATTGCGAGGGCCTTCCTCTTTACTTCTTAAACAAGAATTTAGAAAATTAAAAATAAAAAAATAAATAGGTAGTAAATAAAAATTAATTAAAATAATATTAACTTGTTTGAAATTATTAACTATACACTATATGATAATTTTTTGTTTACCCATGTGCTGTGACAGATTATATCTATTAAATATATGGTGTGCA
Source organism: Stictocephala bisonia (assembly GCA_035578905.1). Taxonomy (NCBI): domain Eukaryota; kingdom Metazoa; phylum Arthropoda; class Insecta; order Hemiptera; family Membracidae; genus Stictocephala; species Stictocephala bisonia. Next base: position 177,686 of record JAQJVL010001089.1, on the reverse strand, counting down.
TTCATTGCTTTGAGGGCTCCTTTAATTAAATTAACAATTAGTGATATTTATAAATAATTTTGCAGTTTAGTTAGGATGTTTCTTGAAATACAAAATTTTCATTACTCAGAATTTTGTGGAAGTAATCAGGGATCTTAATTATTGTAATATTAAACATTTATATTTAGGTTTGTAAGCATATTTAAATTGGTATCATCTGTTTAAATTTATTTAGTTCAATTTTAAGTGCATTATATCTTTACTGGGAAATACTCTAATGAATATGTCAAAACAGTGTTTAGTGTACAATCAATTATACTTATCTGATGTTAACAAGCAAATTCTCAAGTAATACGAAATAATTATAAATGTAGTAATTTTAGATAAACAAAATAATTAGTGTATGTACATTCATTTGTTATTGAATAGTTATTTTGAGCAATGTTTTCCATAGGGATGACGAGAATTTATTCTATTATATAACAAAATCTAGGCCTATCCTTTCCTTTAATTAAAAAAATATTTTAGTAGGAAATGTTTTATATACTATATTTATTTCATATTCAATTAGTCTTTCCACAGTGCGTGTATGGATGGGCGGGTAGGTCAGTAGCACTGTACGTGTATGGGTGGATGGCTGGGTCAATACCACAGTGCGTTTATGGGTGGGCAGGTGGGTCAATACCGCTGTAATTGTATAGGTGGGCCGGTGGGTCAATACCACAGTGCGTGTATTGGTGGGCGGGTCGGTCAATACCACAGTGCGTTTATGGGTGGGCAGGTGGGTCAATATCACTTTACTTTTATTGGTGGGAGGGTGGATCAATACCACAGTGCTTGTATGGGTGGGCGGGTCAGTACCAGTGTACCGTGGGCGGGTGGGTCACTACCACTGTAGTGTATGGGTGGATGGGTGGGTAAGTACCAATGTACGTGTATGGGTGGGCGGGTGGGTCAGCAGTACCACTGTATGTGTATGTGTCAGCAGGTGGGTCAGAACCATATTCAAGAAGGAAGATTAATGCCTATAAGCATGGCCTATTCTGGTGAAAGTTGTGTTTGTGTACTTAATTTATTGTGTTTTCGTACTTATTAATGCCACCTTGCGTGTATGGGTGGGCGAGTGGGTTAATGCTACTGTACGTGTATGGGTGGGAGGGTGAATGAAACTTTACGTGTATGGCTGGGCAGTGGTTTGATGCCAACCTCCGCAGTCCGAAGCCTTAGCCACTGAGCCAATAGAATATACCATATATAAAGGATAGTGTATATTCCATAAAGGATTATAGAATGTGTACTGAACTATGAAATTTTATATTGTTTAGTACACATTCTACGTCAATGAATGTGACAAAACTAATAACATGTATAATAAGGATAATTTAATAGTACAGTAATTATTTTAAATTAAACTTTATAAAATGCATTAAAACCCCTTTATATTGTATCAACTTCGTACAAATGTGGAACACAGTACGTTAAATCATCAGGCTTAGAACAATAGGAAGATGAAATGGACTGAAATCCTCAATCAAAGCCGAACAAAACAATGGTAGTTCGATTCCATATCAATTGTTGCCAGCTAATCAGTATACTCCAGTTTGTTCTGAATTTTCCTAGTAGATTACTCTGGCTAGTTCTTCCTGTAATTTAAGCTTAGCTTACTGAAATTATTGAGCTTAATTGTTATATTATAATCTATAAATAACTATACTTCAATAGACATATAGTATCAGAAGTATATCACTTACATTAAGTTTTTTTCGATTTTTACTTATTACAATGACCCTAAATGAAAATGTATACCAACTACAAGAATAATACAGTTAAATTAACACTATGAATTACTGCAAAAAATTAATATTAAGTTTCTGTTCAATATTAAGTTAGCAATTATTCTAATGCGTAATTACAACTAAATTAATATTAGTGCGGGAAAATGATAGAAGTTCTTTGCGAAGCTGTAATGTATTTATTTGAGAAACCTCTCGACAGGACCTACTCAATATGCAAGGTCACGGTTTCCTTTCAATATAGACTTATTTCCCGAGTTTTTTTTAAACAAGGCATCAATTTGTGGGATCTTCAGCTGTGGTTTGAAAGTTACGTAGCAGATGTTATTTTGTTTAACCTGAGGACATCAGTTCCTGGGATCATCAATTGTGGTCTGAATGTTACGTAGATGATGTTATTTTATATAACTCGAGGACATCAGTACGTGAGATCATCAACTGTGGTCTGAATGTTACTTAGATGATGTTATTTTGTTTAACATGAGGATATCAGTTCGTGTGATCATCAACTGTGGTCTGAATGTTATGTTGCTGATGTTATTTTGTTTAAACTGAGGTTTAAATGTTACGTTGCTGATGTTATTTTGTTTAGCCCGAGGACATCAGTTCATGGATTCATTAACTTTAGTTTGAATGTTACGTTGCTGATGTTATTTTGTTTAGCCCGAGGACGTAAGTTCATGGAATCATTAACTTTAGTTTAAATGTTACGCTGCTGATGTTATTTTGTTTAGCCCGAGGACATCAGTTCATGGAATCATTAACTTTAGTTTGAATGTTACGTTGCTGATGTTATTTTGTTTAGCCCGAGGACATCAGTTCATGGAATCATTAACTTTAGTTTGAATGTTATGCTGCTGATGTTATTTTGTTTAACTTGAAGACATCATTTTGTGAGATTTCCAACTGTGGTTTCAATTTTACGTAGATGATGTTATTTTGTTAACCTGATTTTATATAATAAATCACAATTTACTTTATAATACATCAAGACATTACAATAATAGAATTAGATTGATTTTAATCATGCGGTATAAAACCGATGTAATATGAAATTATGGATGGGAAATTGATTATTTGTAAATTGTTTTCTTAATTTTTTACGCTTAACTTTTATAATTCATTTTTATAAGCTAACAAATAAGTGTAGTTTCTCTTTGAAGGCAGGTTTCTGTAGGCAACATTTGTCTACAAAAACCTGGTTTCTAAAAGAAACTGCGTATAAAATATCGTAGTACTGTATCTATGAAAATACTACCAATAATTAAATGTTCCATATCCAGTGTTAAACAAAATAAATTAATAAAATACGTTTTAAATATACTGATCTTTAATTTTAAAAAAGTCTCCGAATTATATATTTAAAAATATGATCCTTAAAACTGAAATCTATTAAAAGTTTCTTGTGATAATTTTCTGAGAGTATATTTCATTCAAGAAACTATTTAGTGGGAGTAAATTATGACTTTATTTTGTTTACTACATGATAATAATATTATTGTATTGTTCTTACATTTTAGAATTATTAACAAACTCATTATACTGTTTCCAAGTCATTTCTCTTCAATAAAGAGTCGTATAGAATTTAAAAACATCTGGACTTTATTGAGTAGGAATGGCTGGGAAAAATATATATAGTATATACCTACTCTTTTATGATATTATACTATTATGTATGACTATACAGTTTGTATTACTATAAAGTATTAAAGTCAATTATGGGGCCCGGTATGTAGAATTACTTATTAGCTCCCTTATCTTTACAATATATTTTTAAAGTTACAACAATTTCACATTATACCACTAATTTCCAAGGTTTAAAGAATGGTTTTGGCCTATTTTAACTTTAAAGAAGGAAGTATATATGAGTTGTAGATCAAACTAAAGACTTATAAGATGCAACTAAAAAACATATTATATGTTTAAGTGCTAATTTTAAAATACAATATTTTATTTTATTTATTTACATGCTATAAAACAGGTTTTAACCTAGTAACATTACAGCAGTTCACAAAAATTTTACAAAAATATGAGTGGCTTGAGCTATAAAGTCCATATCACACTATTTCCACATCCAGCACACAGATATTAATAAATACAATTTTTGCCAGCATTCCATATGATATATAAAAGGATAAAATACATTTTTCAAGCACCCATAAAGAATTTTTAAAGGTACAAAGGGTTGAGTTTGATAAATGGTGACTCACACAACCTGTATTTCCCCAGAGAGACTTGTCTACCAACAATTGTTTAGTCTGCTACTTGTCTGAGCAATTGAGTCGAAATTTTAGTTCTAGTTTTCTTTCAAAAGGCAAGAAAATAATTTGTATGATACTATACTTCGCATTTGATTGCTAATTTTAAATAATATGTCAACCGCTTTATGACTATGAATTGTTCTAAAAAAATAAAACAAACATGCAACTTTAAAGTTTTCAAACACTTTATGTTAATTGTTTAGTTGAGATATGATCATGGCTTACGAATAAACTGTATTGCCTTTCAACAGTTAAATCTAAACACCGATGTAAAAACATTAACTAAACTACAAACCATTACAATTTTTTCCAAATGCTTTAAAGAAGTTAAAAATTACTACAACAAACACTGAACAATTCTCTAAAACTAACCTATTGATGGAATTCAATTATTTAGCGGAAAGGTATTAGTTAAATTGAATTTGATGAGAACTGATTAAACAAGTAAACGATGCACTTGTATATTTCTGGTCCATAGCAGAACTTTTAGCAATCTAGACCAGGATCACCTTTATAGAAACAAAAAAATTGGGAATCTATGCAATTATAAATTATATTTGTTGGGCTAAATGTTAAAGTATTTATTTTTGAGTTAGTAACACTGCCAGTCCATAACCAATACCATGGAATAAATTGTATCCCACTGGTATATCGATGAGTATGCATCGAAACATTTATCATAACAACTAATATTTGGACATCTGATTCGATTACTTGTTTTGCCATAATTAGATAGGAACTACTCTATGCTAATGTTTACGATCCAAATGATGTTTAAGTCTTGAACTAAAATGGCATTTGCCGGTTTTCAACTTATTATCCCCTTGTCAAAGTAAGTTATGTACAGTACAATTATGAATTATATTTGTTGGGCTAAATGTTATAGTTTTTTTTTTTTTTTTTTTTTTTTTTTTGAGTTGGTACTACTGCCAGTCAGCACTGGTGGGGCAGTGCTGTAACCCATATACATGGGGACAAAGTGTTTGGGATATTGTAGGTGACAGTTTGGATGCTCGGAACTCTTAATACCGACATGGCGTCCACTTGATGGTTGCTATCGGCGTGGACACTACTAGAAAAGTCTGGGGTGTCCATTTTGGGTGGTAATCATTGTCCGGATGTTGTGTGTGGGAGATAACAGAGTATCAGGCTTGTCAATTAGCTGAAAATCAGACTAGCACTACGTGGTTCGGATTCCACGTAAAGCTGTAGGTCCCTTAGTTGCCCTGGTTGTTGGGATATTAATAAATTGCCCTTTATGAAGAACAGTTGTACTCTGTTAGTAACCAGACTACACTCATATAACCATTCATATTCGCCTTAAAATACCAACAACGTTGTGTCGGCGTCTCATATGTAAGAATGTAAGTCGACAGCTAAATGTTTGGATGATTTTAGAAACCAAATAAATAAAATAATTGGCCAAATGTCTAATTTAAACATTTTAAATGTAAAATTCTTCTACAGTTATTAAGTCTACAGTTATTAAGGAAATATTCCAAATAACTGATTAGTTACATTTATGCTATAAAATACGATAAATTTTTCTGCAAATATTTAGTTTACAATAATGGACTCCCAATATTATTCTATATTATTAACTGTATACACTCATAGCCACATTATTAATCAGAACATGTAAGTAATACTTAAATGTTTTATTTAATACTTCACTAAGTGAGAAAATAAAAATATATCAACATTTTCGAGTTCGTAAAAATATGATTAATTGTTAATAAGTATTGCAATATAAATCACTTTGAATCTAATGAAAAAGAAAATAATAAATTTTATTTTTCTTATACATAGCTCAAAAAGAATGTTTAAATGTACAATTGTAGGAATAAATGATATTGCGATATGTATTATGAATTATACACATCTAATTACATTTTCTTTGTATTATTTCCTACAAGTTACATAGAATAACAAAATGTGTTCATCTATGAGTGAAGTTCTCAGAGATCAAACATAATAAAACGTCTGTTCGTGGTGAACATGTACGTAACGAAAAGTACAAAGTACTTGTTTCGTGGAATTTAAATATATATCAACCCGGTTACATTGTGTTCTAATTTCATGCCTTTTTTTTTTTTTTTTTTTTTTTTTTTAATTTAATATAACAGTGAAACTTAAGAAAATATAGTTTATTATTAATATTTAATGAGACTTTTTATAAGATTGCCCAGGTTTTTTTGGAGAGTTTAATTTGAACTACCATATTCTGAGTTTGTTGTTAGATTACCATATTCTAGATTTTATAGATATATTTAATATTCTTATAAGTATTTATTTACCTCCAAACAAATAAGATAGATTAAGACTGATGTGATTTTTACAGATCCTGTATAGGATATTGTTGTGTTATACGTAAGATCAATCTAGTTATTACGTTAACAAGTTCGTTTTAGATTTGAAGTATTTTATAACAAACATAAACTTTGGTTAGTAGTTGGTAATTTTATTTAACTTGTTTTAATATATTGTTACAGTTATTCTATCCAAACAAATTACTATATTATAGAATATTAAATTATAGATAATATTATAGAATATTTAATTAATACATATTTTATTTAAAAATAGAATATTAAGTATGAAATAACAACCTCAATATTTCAAAATTATGATTTAAGAGGAGTGTTATGTGCAAAGGGATGGTTTATAATAATTGATTTGCATCAATGAGGTAAAAATGTAAAACCATTTATTTTGAAGAGAAACAATATAAAATAAACACTTTTGTTCAATTTATGAGTATGTTATAAAACAAATATACATTTAGTTGTAGTATTATACTTTTTTAAATATATTTTTAATATTTACGTAATTTGCTATTTTGTAGAGTATACACTTTGTACCGATAAATAGAGCATTTAAATCTCTAGTGGGTTGAGTGTAAATAAAAAGTTAACAGAGAGGACTTTAGCAGGATTAATAGTAACTCGTAGTTACAGATCAAAGACACGTAATCACAAGGGGTTAGATAGTATGGCCGCTACATAATGAATAATGTCCCTTGGTAGGTGGTACATTATAAGTTTTAATAGAGAATGTTTTCCAAACATCAGTTAACATCAACAAAATATGTGGTTTCATTAACCAATTATTTTTTAATGCCTTTTAATATAGAATGACTGTTTCAATTCAAAACTGGTCAGTGGTAAAATTAACATAAGCTTGAATTTCAATTTCATAGTTTTGATGGTCTTATTCTCATCAATTCCCCAAACAATTTGTACAGGCAATATCAGATCTTATTTTATGAATAAAATAATGAGTTTCCTAAAGGATGTAATAATTTGTGAATTACATAGGGTCAGGTAAGAAGAATAATCTTAGGTCTTAACAGTACGATTAAAATATCCAAAAAGTTTTATTCATACTGCGTATTTAAAAGGATGATTACAACCATACTAGACGTAAATTAATAACCGAGTATTTATTATTAAGGATACAGTTTAAGGCCTTTTGAATTAAGAATGTACATAACAACTTTTATAATAACAATGGTAATAAGTACTTAATTTAATTAGGACGAGGTTTCTCGGAGTCCTTAAAATGGATTCTGGTTGAGAACCATATGTCTAAACATCAATGTCCTGAAAACCGATATAAAAACAGTATTAATATTTAGAAAGTATGTAGAAAGTAGATGAATTTGTTATGAAAAATGTTTAAAGTTTTATTTGCTTAAATTTGGTAATTTATAAGAATAAATAAAATGTCCGGAATGTTAATAAAATAAATGTTATCACAGATATCAACTCTGCATAGTGAAGGGGTTCTGATTCTCCTTAACTTTGATTTTAGGAGTACATTAACAGTGTCTGACTCAAAATAGCAACAAAAATTAATACTTTCAAAGATTATGGTAAATAAATTGGATGTAATTAAGTGCGATGCTTCTTCTCTTTTTCACTGTGCCATCTTTTTGTTCTTACATCTTGTTTAAAATAATGTTTTAGGTACTAAATGCTAAATATGACATTTTTTACATTTTTAAAGGAGTGCCTTTAGAATATAAAATTGGAATTCGGTAAAACACTAATTAATGTATTACGTTTCTGATAATTTAACTAAGCTACGAGCTGTTTATTACAGTTTTAAAAATATTTACTAATATTTTTAAATTTCTAGCAATCAGCACCAATCTAGCAAAAAAATTGGTGTATGATCATTATTAATAATATTGATGTATATACGAATGAATATATGTATAAATCACGTAAACAAGCTGTTACAATAACGGTATTCGTAAGTATTGGTTTAAGTTCAAAAAATACGTTTTTAAAAAAGAATAACCCACTGAGTGATGAATACGTACAAGCAAAATACAAACATTACCTCAATAATTAGTAAGATATTAAAACAGGTAATAATGATTATTTAACTATGTAACTCCACTTTGTATAATCCTTTACATTACAGTCAATGTCCTTTTATAAAAATTTGACATTTATTTTATCAACATATTAATGTATTATAAATATTAACCTTTTACGGCGTATTTTTATCCTAACACAGAGAGCTTATGCACTTTTAGTATTTCTGTGATAAATGCTGATAGAGTGACATTTTTAGAAGGATTGCAATTTCGTTGACGTAAGAATAAAAAATATGTATTAAAAAATGGAAGTAAATGAAATGATTAGTAAATTCTGTATTTGAATGATAATGTTTCTGTTTACAGAGTAATACATTATTAGTAATACCATCACTTGTAGTAGCAATGACGTATTGCTAGCCTTTCGACTAACTCTACTAGCCCAATTTATTGTTAATCACAAGAGTTTTCGTTCTCTATTTATTCCTTATTTCGTTCTCTAACAAATTGCATATAGTTTTAAGTACCAATATGTCATGTCGTAACACATTTCAATATTTATAAGAGCCAGTAATTAAATATGTATAGGTGACTAACCAAACCTCTTTTTAGTTATTTTTATTTATTGTTAATATAATTACAAATTATACCATATTGAGACTTATACAGGGCAATTGAATAGTAAGTTTCACCCACCCGTAACTTTTTGTTACAATAACAAACATTTTGTTTTCAAATATTGTTTGAATATTTCAAACTAAGTGTATTTTCATTAGCTAACCAAGATCTTTACATGATATGCTACAAGACTCTAAGTCATATTTGAACAATTTTAATTACCTCTCAACCCTCCTTTTCCCTGAGGGTCAAAACTTTGAGAGGCTGTCATTTCTTGTTAAGTTGTCCGATTTCAAAGATTTCAATGTAAATTTATGGGCTAACCAATACTTTTAAAATTGTTTGTAAAAAGACTATAAGTGCTATTTGACAATTTTCAGTTACCCACAACCCCCGTTCCCTATAAGGGTAAAAAAGTTAAAACTAGCATTATTAGTGTAGCCCTTTACATCTAGTAGTATTGTCGTTAAACAGATTTCAAACATCTAAAATGATAAAAAGTAAAGGAGGGGTGCAATTTATTTTACAATCACCTTGTATATGAAGCTATAATTATATAAGTATTTTATAGACATGTGTATTATTGCAACGGCAGAGTGGAACCAGCAATATAGCCTTGATGTATACAGGGATTATACAACCTATTGCATTTACAAATGTTTAAATGCTATTCCTATTTAGAAACTCTACCTCATCAGCTTTGCAATAAGATCTTAAACTTTAGATATGGAAAGGGGCAATATCATAGATTTTTTTTAATGGTTTTTCTTTACTAAGAATAATGTTTGTAAAGAACTATTTACCCCTTATTTATAAAACTGGGTTGTCTTACAAGAAAATAAACAAAAAAAGAAATTATACATTTTATTGTTAGTCTAAGGCCTCATTTATGTGACAAACATTCTTAAAATGAAATATACGTAACATTTTAAAATTAAGCAAGTTGTCCCTAACTCGTCTGATGGGAGACAGTCCACCCCCTGGGAAATTAAGGACCATAATAGAGTTGCATCCGTTCAGTTCACTAACCCTAGTCTGCATTTCATTAGTCATGCCCATGAGCACTTACTAGATGTATTAATTAATATTATTAATACATGTAATACTATAGCTCAACATTTCGTAATACATTTATATGTTGTTATTTATTAAAATATTATAGTATACCAACGGAAAAAAGGTATTCATCAAAAACTAAATATTTTGTTTTATAAGTAATTTGCCAGTGTTAGCCTAATATGAAAATAAATAGGCCATTGAAAAAGTTTACTGTTATTGTTTATTATTTGGAGCAATACTAATGACCTTATAATTATCTGCTAGTTTTGTGATATATTCAAGAGGTATAGAATCTTAACACTGCTTTATTGATTCTACTATGTAAACTATTTGGAGTGTAAACAATAATCCTAATTAGTTTTAATAATTAAATGCCTTCATATTTGTCTAGTAAATTTTCTGTGTAGGGTTTACAGCAAAACTAAAATGTCACTAATTTATATGATTTGACATTGCTCATACATATTAACAGTATGCGGAGAATGTGCATAGTTATGTACTGTGATGTTCTAAGTATTTGATAAAAACAATCAACATAATGATTTATAGATGAGGCTTATTTTTGTACAATACATTTTATACTGTACTTAATTAATATACTTTCCTTGCCATGTTTTCCACTTTAATTTAATTAAAATATATGTATTTAGTTTATTGGTAATGATCAATTTTAAAATTTAGTCATTTTACTACTATAAAATATGATTTTCATAGCTCAATTAAAAATTACATGTATATTTGATGATATTTGTTTACAATATTAAACACATTCTTTTTCATAGTATATACATATGTAAAAAACAAAAATATAATATTTTATTTAAGTGGGCAAGCTAGAAAAACTACGAACATAAAAAAATGGAACAATATTTACTCAAATTGAGCAGAGTTTTGTACGGATTTCGAATATGAAAGGTATATTCGTATGAATGTTATATGTATGATCGAACGATACATTATAACGTTAGAGCCGGAATGTGCTGGTTTCAGTTGGTTACAATCTGTTAGATAGGTATAGGTGGTTATTGATAGGCTAGGTTATGTTAGGTTTGATTTGGTTATGTCAGGTTTGTTTGGGTTGTTAGGTTTGTTTAGGTTATGTTAAGTTTGTATAGGTTATGTTAGGTTATGTTTTGTTAGGACAAGGTTAGGTTTATTGATAGGCTTGGTTTGGGTTAGAAAGGTATGATGGTTAACTTAAGTAACCTAACATAACCTATCTAAATATAGCATAACCTACCCAAACCTAACAATTTTAACGAAATTGACATAATTTAACCAAACCTAATATAACATTACCTGTAAATTCCCAACGTAGCCCTATCTAACAGAACGAAACCACCTGAACCTCACAAATTTCCGCCGCCAACAATCTTAATAATGGTTCAGTTGTAAATAGATTGCCATAATCGGGATCGGGGAAATATTCGGACAGTTTGAGTATCCACATCCACTATACTTACGAAAATATTTTTTTTTTTTTTTTAATTTTCTAATTTCCAAGAGAAAAACTATCATATTCTTGATTCTTAGTTATGTATGTACTATGAAAAACATTGTCAACCAAAAATTCGACAATGCTCCTATTCTATATACTTACCAAAAATTAATAATACCTTGAGTCTTGCGAGTGAAAGTCATAACTGCACATGTTTAAAGGATGAATTTTAAAATCCATTTACTCCATTCTACTAAGGAATCTATACCACTCTGAAACTGACAACAATTAGTGGTATCCTTGACGCCTTTAAATATCTTTAAATAAACAGCATACAACAGTACTTGTCTTTTATAAATACATTTAGTGATATGGTTTATTAAGATAACAGTGATAAAGTGTTATTATGAATGAAATAAAGTCAATTTTTACAGTTTTAACACACCGTATCTTGTAAGGAGATGTTTCTACTATACAGAAAAAAAATCCTATTGATTCACTATATAATATGATTAGGTTACGAAAACTAAACAAAATATTTTTAAGGAAGTCCACCCTAGAGTTAGAAGTGAACACATTCAACAACGTATATTTAGCTAATGTAGCTAATATATGAGTGTATCTTATGATAATCATTTTATTGATTTAAAAACAATCGTATTTACTAAGACTTAAAAAGCAGACAAAAATGTAGATGTCAGGGAACATATGTGTTGCCAGACTCAACATTCAGCTAAAAAAATTATTGCTCGTTGCCTTCGAATCATTCCAGCAGTGTGCACCTTTGCGTAAAACTTCTAATTCCATATCCACATTTTGGGATGCTGATATTGACTATTATATAGCATCTACATGTAGACAACTCAGACATTGCATTTATGATATGGGTCCAATAATTCACTAGAGTGCATTCGTATTCAATTGGCAGTTCAAGGGCACGGCTTCTATCGCCACTTCCTCGTCCCGTCTACCCCACTACTAGGCAGCTCTTTCCCCTGTGGAGCTGCACTCACTGTTCCTAGTTGGTTACAACTTACAATATTGTACTAAGACATCCTCCCACAAATTTTTTTCTTGAATTTTAGTTTTGGTTTACAGAAGTAGTGAGTAATTATTAAACATAATTAATGACTGAATTTATTTATGATGAGTATTTTTTTTATATATTTTTACCTTAATAAACATAAGTTGCCTAACTATAATGTTGTTATAGAGTTGCATTTCACAATATGAACAAAACTCGACATATAATGTATTAGCTTTTTAAGAAAATTAATATTAATGAACAAACATGGATAGCAATGTACGAGTTACTTCATTTATAGTTTGTTTCCGAAATGAGTCAATGGAATGCTAACTTAGCATCTGTTCAGTACTTATATTTTAAGGTTTTCTAATACCATTTAATGTGTTAACACTTTAGCATTAAGAAATAGTTTTTAAGCCAAGAGCGCATTTTAAGTTGTCTTATTTTTTAATTTGAAACATCTCAACATAGAGAAAAAGAGCGATATAAATCAGGCGATATGACGTAGTCAGTTGCATTGAATCTGATTGGTTGGAATGCACTGTTCTAAAAACGGTTTTGCATCGACGCGGGGTTTACGCCACCCCAGTCTAGTAACGTCCCTGCTTCACAGTACACTGTCGATGTACACTTCTCTAACTTACATAATTTTTCTCTTTTGGAGGCCCTCTGCCTCGTTTTGTCTCTATATTTTATCTCTAAATCTCTATTAACCACTCTTAAACGTCTTTTAATATCTCTTGTAAAGTCTTGTGTGAATTCCCATTGTAATCTGTGCTTCAAGATCCTCTAGAACTTCCTTGTGCGCGCTTCCGTGGCAGATGAACATTGCGAAAGCGTTCTACCGCGACTCGTGTCAAGAAGACTCAAAATGAAATGAAGTGAGAACTGTCGTTCGTTGCGTTTCCCTCCATTGCACCAGGACATTGGTGGACCTAGCTACCACGTCACCAACGGTTGTCTCCGGACCTTCCCTCATCTAATTGGAATATTGATCAAGGTACTGTTCCATCATTTCATGTGTGTGACATTATTTATTTTTGTAAGCATCAACATTTTGTCCTATTCTGCAACAACAAATTATCCACTAACTCTCTCTATAGACATTAACTTTTTGGGCGTTTTTAATATAAAATTCCCTGGTCCTTCGAATCAATTTAGATATAAATATTTAATTTTTCTCATCTCTCCTTTACCGCTCAGCATTAATATATTTTTTTTGTTTTATTTTTATCTAATGTTCCTTAGTCAAATTAATTTAATTGGAAATAAAATGTGTATAAATAGAAGTATAAGCCACGAAACATCTTACAGTGTGATTTTAAAACGAATTAATTATAAACCCAAATTAATTATATTAATGTGTACCCTGTTTAAAACTTATGGTACAAGTTAAGGGCAAGGTAACTTACATGTACACGTTGTCAGAGTATAACATTGAAAGAATAAAAAGTATAATTATTGAGAGACGTAAACCATTTATGTCATTCCCAGTAAATTCCGCTGGGCGTTTCTGCCTTCAGTCTAGTCCCATGGACAGATAAGTAGACCGTTTTTGTACACGTGCTTTGATCCACGTCTTCACGAGAGATCAGTTTTGTTTTACCATTTGTGTTGTTTATACATTTATTAGTATTTATAGGTGTGTTGTATTACAATTATGGCAACAACCAATCTAGATTATCGTAGCCTAACGAAAAACATTGTGTTTACAGTTTATTACTACAAGAAAAGTAAGTCTCTTGAATTAATAAAATTATAATACCAATATCTATATATAGTATTTCAACTTAATAATATGACATATTTCATTTTTAAATTTACAGTTGTCTTATTTAAAAAATTGTATCTACACATTTTAATAATGTTTGTTAATTAATCGTAATAAAAGTAAACAAGTGAAGATAAACACTGTTTACCACTGGGCCCCAACGGCAAGTTTTAAAACTTGGTCAGGCCAAGTTAAGTCGTTAAGTTTAAGGGGTTAGTTAGTTAGTTTAAGTGGGGATATATAGTTGGTCCAGCCAACCCTTGCAACGAAGCCTAAGGCTTTTTGTGCCAATCCCGGTGCCTAATCGTCGTAAAGCTGGCAATCCTTGACCAAGTCAAGGAGCTTCTTCACTAGATTAGTAATTTCCAACTGTCCCAGAGGTGAGCCTTCAAAAAGTGCTCTTCTTCTGGCACCAAGGGCCTCACACTCCAGGACAATGTGTTATGCCGACTCTTCGTCCTCCCCACAGAGGCGACAGATGGGATCCTCCGTAAAGAGTCCCACCGTTCTTAGATGCCTCCGGAATTTACCGTGACCGGTGATGAGTCCCACCACCAGCTTAACGTGCGGTTTACTCAACCCAAGAAGTGACTTTGTCAACTTCTGGGAGGGATTTCTGACAAGAACCTTGCCGAGTCTTTGCCCTGGGAACCGCCGCCATCTTTCCAGATGTCTGGCTCTGACCCAGTTTTTGATTGCTGTTTTGGCAGCTGCAATCGAAACGCCGCAGGCCGGCTCAGGACCAATGAAGGGCTTGAGAGCACCCTCCATAGCCAAGGCATGGGCCTGCTCGTTGCCTTCTAATCCCCTATGTCCTGGGATCCATTCCAGCAAGACCTGATTTCTTGAACCCAGGACGCTGAGGGACTCCACACTTTCCCAGACTAGATCAGACGAGACCTTCCAGGAGTCAAGAGCCCCTAAGGCCACCTGACTGTCTGAAAGGATGTGGATATGTTTCCCGCAAACCCCTCTCTCGACCGCCTGGGCGGCACATTGAAGGATTGCGGCGACTTCAGCTTGGAAAACGGTGCCATACGCTCCCAGGCTCACGCAAGCGTTGGTCCTAGGGTCACCAGTATAGACCCCAAATCCAGCTTTGTTGCCCATTCTTGACCCGTCTGTGAACCATAAAATTCGGTCGTGAGAAGAAACCGGGCTACTAACACCGTCCCAGTACTCCCTCGACCTGAAATCCACAGTATAGGGTCTAGTGAAAAGATACTTAGTCCCAATGAAGTCAGACTTCATTAAGAGTACCTCATCGTTTACTAGATTGGCCACTGAGGAGTGACCTGTACAGGACCCCCTCCAGTGGCCAGTTAGCTGAAGCCTATAAGCCGCCGCCCGAGCCTCCCCAATAATGAGGAGATCAAGGGGCGGCAGGTTGAGAAGAACCTCCAGTGCAATAGAAGGAGTCGACCTAAAGGCCCCTGTCATGCACATGCAGGCAAGTCTTTGTAGGCTAGAAAGCCTACCCCGGACAGTTACCTGATTGACCTTAGGCCACCAGATCAAAGCCCCGTAAGTAATTTGTGGTCTGATGACCACTGTGTAAAGCCAGTGGCAGACATGGGGTGACAGGCCCCATGTGGAGCCCACGCAGCACCTAGTGGTCACGAAGGACCACTTAGCTCTGCGGATGACTTTATCAAGATGCAAGTTCCATGTCAGTTTCTGATCAAGGATTACTCCCAGATACTTAACCGACGATGAAACAGGCAGAGACACTCCACCAAGGGCCAGGCCTCTGAAGGAGCCCTGAACCCTTTTCCTGGTGAAGGGAAATATTATTGTCTTGGAAGGGTTTATTGCAAGCCCTTCTCTTACACACCAGGAGTTCACTGCTTCCAGACTGTCGTTCATGACGTCCGTAACAGTGCCCTGGTACTTGCCACGGACCAGTAGGACGAGATCGTCCGCATAGCCCTGTATGAAAATGCCCTTATCCGTGAGGCTGACTAGGAGATCATCCACCACCAGGTCCCACAGGAGGGGTGATAGAACTCCCCCCTGCGGGCATCCTCGGCTCGCAGAAATCTCCACCACCTCACTTAGAAGGGTTGATTGAATTCTTCTGCCCCGTAACATGTGGTCGACCCACCTACAGATGGTAGGCTCTACACCACGTTGTCCCAGCGCACGAATAATTGACTGATATGAGGTGTTGTTGAATGCCCCCTCAATATCCAAAAAGGCTCCTAGAGCAATTTCTTTGTTCTCAAGGGAATGTTCAAGGTGACTGACCAAACAATGGAGGGCAGACTTACAAGACTTCCCCGGGAGATACGCATGTTGATTTCGATGTAAAGGGGAGTCTTTAAGCGCCCCTTCTTGAATGTGAAATTCTACGAGTCTCTCCATGGTCTTCACCAGAAACGAGGAAAGACTAATTGGCCTAAAGGATTTGGCGTTTGTGTAGTCGCCACGACCCCGCTTAGGAATAAAAACTACTTTGCTAACCCTCCAGGACTGAGGAATATACCCGAAGGCAAGGCTCGCCCTGAAGATTTCGCAAAGTAGAAAGTGGAGGTTCGGTGGGCCCTTCTGCAACAATGCAGGAAAGACGCCATCGCCTCCTGGGGATTTAAATAGGCTGAACTTGTCGATTGCCCATTTAACTTTGGAAACGGTGACTATACGTCTAGCTTGCCTCCAGTCCTCTCGAGTTGCCCTAGGTATAGGGCTAGTCTCTCGAGGGCCAGAGACTTCCAGAGCATCGTCAACGAGATTCCCTGGGAAGTGACACTCCAGAAGGAGCTTGAGCGTTTCACCAGGTAAAGTTGTCAATTCCCCTGAGCTGGTTCTAAGACTACCCATGGGGTTTAAGGGGTTAGTTATTGTTTAATAATTTTAGTATATGGAAATAGGTATAATAAGTATATGCTTATGTTTTATATTTTGTGCAATGAAATAATAGTAGGCCTACTTGGTATAGTACTGACATAGTTTTAACTCATGTATTTCTGTACCGATTCTTATGAAATGTGACTGCGTTGTTTATATTTATATAATAATTAGGATTATTATGTTAATTCTGTGGTAGCTCTACTTTATAGAACTGTTGTTACGCTCGGGTAGTGAGGAATGGCGTGGCAGGGGAGTGCTTGGCGGTGGTAGAGGGGATAACGTGTCCTGACTTGAGCCGCCGATTGAATACGAACGCACTCTAGTAAAATAAAAGCTCGGCTTCTGGCCATAAACCATGCCTTGATGAAATCCGTATGAGCTTAAACAGTATTTTTACCATTTCTGGCAGCCCAATAGCTCTGCACAACGGATTTAACACAAAATTACATTGCATTCTTAATTTAGGTAAAATAAGTATACTTATTCAATCGTTTGTGTGTGTTTTTATTTATTTTTTTTTTTTTATTTTATTTTTACCAAAATAGGTTGAACATATTTTAAACCTTAGTCTATCTACTCATAATAAATTATTAATAAATTTGGGGAACTTATTTAGATAGTAACGGAAACAATTAGTGTAGTTTAAGGAACTGAATGTTACTGGTAAATATTTATAGTTCTGGCCATACCTACAATATCTCCAATTCAAAAATAATCCCATAACACAACCATCGCTTGCTTAGACCAATCAGCCACTGGATTTTCCAAACTATGGTTGTAAATTTTGTATTGAGGATGGATGTGTTTTTAATTTAATTAATTTGAGTTTTTTATATTCAAGATTGAATGAATTTAAAAATTGAGCAAATTTAAAAATTGTGTGAGGTTATACCAATAAAATCAAAGTTTACTACAAAACCTGACTTTGTAATATAAATGTATTTATTACTATAACTATATATTTGATACCTTAAGAATCACGTTGATTTGTAAAACTTACCATAATTGCAAAAAGTTACAAGTGATCTTAATTTATTAACCAAGTAGAATTTGTTTGTAAATATAATTAACAATTGACATGTAATATTTCCTCATAACATTTTTGGATAGCTGTATATAAGCAACACACATTTTATTCGTTAATTTAAATATATTATTTATGAATATGCACTTATAGTGGATGTAAATGCATATATGACTAATTTATATGTACTTATATTCTTTCAAAGGATAGAATTAATCTACATTTTATATAATTTACGCTGCTATGTTGATCGACATCATAGTTTACATATGTTGATACTTTAATTTTATTTATATCAAAGTTAAAACAATTCTACAATGCGTATTCATAAAACTTATGAAATGTTTTAATTGTAATTGAAGTGACAACGAGGTGTGTGGGTTTTGTCTACCAGTTAAGGCATTCTACACACGTATAGCCTCTATTTCATTAACTGCCTTGCGTGTACAGTTAGTTCTTAAATACTGACCACACCGCTATACGTCTTTTGTATTTTAAACAGCCAAATATACTAATAGAAGGCTTAGTTTGTTCTGCAAAAATAAATAATACAGTTTGTTTTCTAACACTAGCTGTACGAATTTGCAAAATTCATAAAAATTAGAACATGTAACATTTTATTGGAAATAGAATCGTCCATGCAATAGTGCCTTCATAGTGTAATTTTATCTTTTAAACGATTTAATATAAAAAGATCAGTAATTTATAATGGATTTAAATAGATATACTTTACATAAAACGTTTTATGGGAAGGTAGTCTTATTAGTGTATAAATAAATTGAGGTGAGATCGTTAAATATTACTGGGGCAGTGTAATGTAAAAATAACTGATTCAGGGATTCAGCTGACTTCAAAATTATCTTACTCTCAATTCTAAATAATGACGCTTCCTTGCCTTATCTTATTGATATAATTTAACTTATAACTAAAGAAAAAATTATATTTATCAATAAAATATCAAACATCTATTTTAGGGTGTTCAATCTGAAACTATTTTAAATAAAATTGTTAGTATTCATGTAAGTAATAAATGTGTTACGGTAAAAAATTTCTTTATGGAGATATGGCCGCCCAAAGTGACAAATTTGGTCTTTTTGTTGGATAACCCATAAACAAACCGTGTAATATTATATATCATTTTAATTATTATATAATATGTAATAATATAGTATATAATAATAATATAATATAACATGTGATATTAAATAACAAAATATATTAACATTTTTAGAGTATAGTTGACAAAAGGTACTAAAAAAGTTTTTTTTTAAGTGTTAACAATTATTTTTCTTTTGAAGGTATTTGTTCAAATTTTTAGTTGAAATTTGTACAGTCCCTTTGGTTAAAAAAGTAGATTAATAATATGTATATAAAATTTATTGCTAGAGTTTACTATAAATTTAGGAGGAGTCCTATCTGTAAAATTTCCGGGGCGGAGCAGGCAGAGTCTGTGAGTAGGACAGAGATTGCTTGTTTGTTAGTGAGCCAGGACCTTTACTACTCTTAGCGGCAGTTGCGATAAAATCTAGAACAAAATTTTTTAGACCACTAAACTGGGCGCTCGGACGAACACACTTAACTGAAATAGTTTTATCTCATTACACATTATATAATGAGTGTAGGTTATTCATAATACGCATAGTTCTTATATAGTCACGTGTGTTTCCTCTATGCAGTTTTATTTATTTATTTATTCATAAGACACCGATCGTCAAGATATGGGCGAATATGGATATCGAATGAGTGTGATGACTGTAGATGAGCGAATGTAGTCATTGTTACAAACTAAGGTCGACTATTCCTTAGAAAGTGTCATTAATTAATAGCCCAATGACAAATGAACAGCCGGTAGTTATCAGCTGATCCTTCTCAAAATGTATTATGACTCTGATTGGGATCGAACTGACAACCATTAGCTCATGAAGCTGGGATTGAACCAACTACGCTACCGACCAATTTATATATATATACATATATATATATATAATATAATATATATATATATATATATATATATATATATATTATAAATAAACCAATATATATACCAAGTTAAATTATATAATTATTTATGTTATATTCCCCTAACGCATCACTACCAATTTTATTACTTTTTTGTTTTTATTTTGTTTTGCTAAAATAATAAAATATAAATAATACAGCTTGATATTTATTTGCGTCTACTCCTTTTGATTTTGTAAATGAATAATAAAGCTTATGATATTTTTTTAGTTTCAATTTGATAAACTTTTAGTTTACACTGTTTAGTTATAATGTAAACACAGTCTGACAATTATTTAATGTTGCATTATGGTAAGGCTATAAAACATGGAATTACTCATACTTTAAGATCTATTGTAGAAATCACCGTTCTTGTTTGTCCATAGAGTAAAATTATGAAAATAAAATTAAAAAATACATAGACAATTTGTCAACGTGAGTTATATGGCGTTACCTTCCAATTAATGTTTAGTGGTGCATCAAAATCACTAATACAAATTTAAAAACTATTTTTTTCCTTAGTTTTTAAACTAATATAAAAACATAAAAAGGGAAAAATTACGAAATATTTGTGTTCATAAATAAATAACATACATTATTACAGCATCAAATTCTACCTGATTAATTATCATCTTTAATTTTAAAAGTTAGCAATGCATGGTTGATGTTGTTGGTGAGAAGTACTTATATTTCAACCACGGTATTACTTTTTGTTCCATTTCCAATCTCATCAACAACTAACTGTTCAATGAAGTAATAATTGCCCAGATTAAATTAAGTAACAAAAATATATATGTACATTAAATTATTCAGTGTATATTACAAGAATATTACAGTACAAGTAAACTTCACACATAACAAATTTATTACAATATAAGCACAAAATGCACAAATATATTACAGTACAAGTAAACTTCACACATAACAAATTTATTACAATATAAGCACAAAATGCACAAATATATTACAGTACAAGTACAAAATGCACAAATATATTACAGTACAAGTAAACTTCACACATAACAAATTTATTACGATATAAGCACAAAATGCACAAATATATTACAGTACAAGTAAACTTCACACATAACAAATTTATTACAATATAAGCACAAAATGCACAAATATATTACAATACAAGTACAAAATGCACGAATGTTATGGTGATCGATTTCGGTGAACCACATTCACATTCCTCAGACCAGAGTGATCATTCTTTTGTGAATCCCTCTGGTCTGAGGAAGTTGAGCTTGGCTCACCGAAATCGATCACCATAATATTTGTGTATTTTGTACTTGTATTGTAATATATTTGTGCATTTTGTGCCTATATTGTAATAAATTTGTGTTGTGTGACGTTTACATGTACTGTATATATACCAACACGTAGACCTATTATGCTAATTAAAAAACCAAGACTATTAGTAAGCCTAAGCAACAACTGTAACCTTTGTTAGTGAATCATGCAGACTACACCCCCAACCAATATAAAGAATGGTACTTACAAATCAAATACCTACACGAAGAAAGAAAAAGGCCTGATTACATTTGACATGTTTAAATTTGTGAATTTTACAACAGTGGCCCAAAATTACCCTGGTTAATGCTCTGTGTTAGAGAGTTGTCCATTATTGTAGAACAAAATATGTTACCACAAAATACAGGGTGTTTCAAAAAGAATGACCCGATTTTAAATAGATATATTCATTTACCAAAACATATTTGACATTAAAATACTTACTAAATAATGGAGTTTACGAAAATGTATCATACATTTTCAATATTTCCTCCATTTGCAGCACGGGGAACATCTAGTCGTTAGCAGAATTAGTCCCAAACTTTGCGTAAGGTGTCAATCAGAAACTCAGCTATCGACTATATGTCTCCCGTGCTGCAAATGGAGGACACATTCAAAATTTATGATACATTTTCGTAAACTTCATTTTTTTTTTTTTTTTTTTTTTGTATTTTAATGTCCAATATTTTTGGGTAAAGCCCTTGTTTCTAATAAAGTTTGTTTCTAGCTACTTTAAATTGGGTCATTCTTTTAGAAATTCCCTGTATAATGCTGATTATTGTCAATAAAATCAAGATTAGAGAAAATTACCGGTCGAAGTAACATGGTTGTTTATCAAAACATTTCATTCAAAACAGTTTACCATGTGAATATAAAACAGTTTACAACGTGAATATAAAACAGTTTACCATGTGAATATAAAACAGTTTACCATGTGAATATAAAACAGTTTACCATGTGAATATAAAACAGTTTACCTTGTGAATATAAAACAGTTTACCATGTGAATATAAAACAGTTTACCATGTGAATATAAAACAGTTTACCATGTGAATATAAAACAGTTTACCATGTGAATATAAAACAGCTTACCATGTGAATATAAAACAGTTTACCATGTGAATATAAAACAGCTTACCATGTGAATATAAAACAGTTTACCATGTGAATATAAAACAGTTTACCATGTGAATATAAAACAGGTTACCATGTGAATATAAAACAGTTTACCATGTGAATATAAAACAGTTTACCGTGTGAATATAAAACAGTTTACCATGTGAATATGAAACAGTTTACCATGTGAATATTAAACAGTTTACCACGTGAATATAAAACAGTTTACCATGTGAATATAAAACAGCTTACCATGTGAATATAAAACAGTTTACCATGTGAATATAAAACTGCTTACCATGTGAATATAAAACAGTTTACCATGTGAATATAAAACAGTTTACCACGTGAATATAAAACAGCTTACCATGTGAATATAAAAGAGTTTACCATGTGAATATAAAACAGCTTACCATGTGAATATAAAACAGTTTACCATGTGAATATAAAACAGTTTACCACGTGAATATAAAACAGTTTACCATGTGAATATAAAACAGCTTACCATGTGAATATAAAACAGTTTACCATGTGAATATAAAACAGCTTACCATGTGAATATAAAACAGCTTACCATGTGAATATAAAACAGTTTACCATGTGAATATAAAACAGATTACCATGTGAATATAAAACAGTTTATTCCTCAAGTATTCAAAGTAATACTAACCCTTTGTTCCTGGATAGAAATTCAAGGTCAACATAATTTTCAATAAATGTTTGGTCTTCGGGAGATGATCATGTCAATAAATTCCGTGCATTGTACACAGGATCAGCCAACGTTTCGGCCTCGATACAGAGTTCCGTCGTCAGGGCGACATACTGTAATTGACTGCTACTACCCTACAAACTAGCTATAAACAGCGCGAAAGTGCGTGGTCAGAGTTTATACATGCCAGCTTTGTTTATCATCTCAGGACAAGGAGACTTGTTAATATACCCAATGTTTCCAAGGTCCCTCCACAGTTCTCTTTGTTTTCTCTCTTTCTCTCGGGGTTTCCGGAACTTTCCTGAATACATTGCAGTTTCAACTTACTTAACCCTAATACCGGTACGCTGCGGAATTTCCGCAGTTTGTCTTATCTTAAAACCGGTAGACTGCGGAAATTCCGCAGTTTGACAGCACGCGACATAATCACTTGTCACAAAATAAACGTTAGCTGTATCGATATGATTCTTTCACCATTGTAATCATCGAAAGATACCAAATCCGATGGTATACATCGATTATTGTTTCGATGTCTTTGCATCGATGTTACAAAGTGATGAAAAAGAAGAAACTTTGAAAGAAGCATCTGGGACCGGTCACCATTACTCCAAAGTAGACGCTGTCAGTCATTTGTTGTGTTGTTTTTGTTGTAATTGTGTTGTAATTTGTTGTAAATATTCTCATATAACTATTTATATTATGTTAGAAAATACCATTATTGTAATTTTAAGACTAATCATAAGTCTGTAGATGGGATAGTCAATTATTTATTAATTTTTATTTACAATGATTTCCATGGTAACAAAATTTTAGGTTTATGTAGTATTCACGGATATTATTATACAACTTTTTTATTCATAAACATATCTCTATATATTTTATGTTTTCTAAAACTAGACAACATTTGCTACAAATTGGCTATCTTGGAATATAAAATTTATAAGTATTATATAGTTTTATTGGCATACCCCCACCCTTTTTTTATTTTTACTAATGCATTTTTGTAAATTTCAAACGTTAGAAAAAAACATACATATTTTATATGCAAAATTTGCATGCTAATATGATTGCCTGGTTCATTGTGAGTGCAAGGATATATAATACAACAAGGTTTATTATATTTTGCTATTTTTTATGAATTTTATAAAAAAATTTAACGAAATGAGGAAAAACAGCCTGCCGGTTTAGGAAAATATAGCCGCCGGTAGTAGGGTTAAGACTGGTGTCCATGACTTAATCCAAAAAATTTAACTTTATTAAAATTATCTGAATGTTTTCTAATTTCTATTGCCTCTGGTATTTTTTTATAAAAGTTATTAATTGTGGAAGCTAATATTCTAATTTTTTCGAACTTAATATCATATGTTTATATACGATTGCTCCATTATTGCCAAGTTTTCGATTTTGTTATGTTTATTACACCTTATATTTTCATTAAATCTTGTCGATATCAGCCTACCAGTGTTGCCGACATAGCACTGCCCACAACTGTACTCCCGAAGCATGTAGTGGAATATTGTCTTTATCGGTCTTGGCCCAAGACCCGAAGGCCAAGAATTTTTACTAAATAACTGTTTCCATTTTGGGAAATTTTTACAGTGTAAGGTCGCTCTTTGTGCAAGACTATAGTCAGGTTTATGATTCATAGAACAGCATTTTTTATGGCTATTGATTTGATGTTATTAAAAAGCTTTATTTGTCCATTTTGTTATTTTCTTTCAAATATTGAATCCATTAAAATACTTCTTTCATTAATTTTTTTTTACATTTATCTATTGTGATAAAATGTTGTCAATTTTTTTCGTGTAGTAAAATAACATTATGCTTCAACCTCTTTTTTAATAAATGTTCACCACATCCAAGCCGTAGATTTTCTAAAAATAACCGAGTATAGTAAATGATTCTGTGATTTAATGAGCATGTTATCTAAAATTATTGGTACAATGCATTAAGAAGGATTCAATAAATACGCCAATAAAGAAATTGGTTAAGGCATAAAAAATAGGTAACTAATGAAATGAAGTATAAATAAAGTAAAAAAATTACCAATACCTAAATTATGTTTGCAAAATCGTTTAGGTGCTTTTAATAATATAACTTTAAGAAAACAACAAAATAGTTCTAGTTATTACTTTGGAGTTTTTAAATATATTTTTTACACATAATATAAAACAATTCTTCATTTTTTTAATACTATTTTTTTTCAAGATCTATATTGAACACTTATATTATATACAGACCATAGCTGTAACATATTGTAAGGGAATATAATAGTTAACAATGTTTCAAAAGAGTGATATTGTTAATTAATATATGAAGTTTATTACAGCTCATACTTAACTAGCATCAAACTTTCTCTTTGATATACCAGACACAAGTTTTTATAAGAAGAGTATTTTAATTTTTTATGACACCAGCTAAGGATATGTAATATTTTATTCCTTTTTGGAAGTTTGTTTTAATGATTTCATATGACAGACCCAGCGCCTCCATTTTATAACATATTCACTTGCAGGCAACTCATTTTAGGTGTTGTAATGTTGAGATATAATCTACTAAATATATATGTAAATACCGTATTATCAATACTATTTAAGACTAATTTTCACGAAAAAATGTTTCCGAGAACTCAGTTTAATGAGTAACTTTCCAAGATGAAGGAATAAAATAATCATATTTAACGTAAGTAGTATAATTGATATGTTTATCGTTATTTATTAAATATATCTGTGCCTCTTTTAAACTCCCGTAATCGGCAGCTGTTCTCCACTCATTTTGCCCGCTCCAATATTGGGTCTAATTCGTCCATCAATACTATGGTGAGACTTTACAATTCTCTTTTAATCACAGATACTGATATTTTTCTAGACTCTCAGTCTAAATTTAGTAAATCATTAAGTAAAATAAATTTTTTATTATTCATATTCATTGTATTTATTGGTTGTATTTATAAGTTATATTTCTATGTATTGTTGTTATTTCGTCTGAATTTTTGCAACCTTTATTGTTATTTGTTGTCCTATTGTTGATCACTGTTGTTTATTGTTAATTATAGTGATTGATTATTGTCTTTTGAAGATGTTTATTGATAATTTATTTTGTCCATGATTGTGAACTTATTTATTACTTGGATATTGTTTTACGCTTAGCTTTTTTCAATTTATCTTTATTATAGTGCTCTTGGAAAAACTAAATAAATAAAAAATAAAATAAAAACCTTATAGACCTATTGTATTATATTCTGTAGTAAATTAATGTAAGCATGCTGTTCATTATTTAGATATATATTTAATGCTATAATGTAATTGGACTTTGCCTGTTTTGTAGCATTTTTGTAAAATTAAATAAATAAAATAAATAAATAAATTTCGTAGCTTTGTTTAATTATAACATTTGCTCGTACAAATATACGTTAAACTTGATTAAAATGTTATAACTACTATTTTACATGTTATCTCAATGTCATAGTCTAACAAATAACTATTTGACATAGATTACTTTGGAATTAACGTTTACTGCTCAATATACAATGATGATGATACAAATACTTTAGGTTACTCAATTATGTAACTCTAAGTAAATCCTGTAACAAGAACTTCCAGTGTCACACTCGTTATTTCCCCTGGTACACTTATCATTTATGGTTCTAAACTTCATGAATAACAATAGAGAGGAAACCTCTTTAAAGTCCACCCGCCCTCTCCATGAAATGTGAATGGAATTTAAATTGTGGATATTAATCTAGTAAATAAATTAGGTAATATATTTAGAACGTTTTTTACGTTGCAGATTGTATTATTATTGATACATTAAAGGTATATACTAGTTATATAGTATACGCATTGTGACTAAAAGTAAATAATTTTAATTGTATTTCTCTTACAATGAAAATATCACAATTTTGTTAAATTCATCACATAAAAATTATTGAATCGTAATATTGTAACATATTAATTACTAATAGTTCAATTATTTAGGTACATCGTTCACAGATATTTGCAAAATGTATTATTAATATTGTACCAATTTACCTCCTTCTTTTTCAATTTTAACGAGATATTTTTTTACTCTTCAATTGTATTAAGTACAACTTGTCTGAAACTTAAATATACGGTTATTTATCACTGTACAGGTGATTTGGGAGAGAAGGAAAAAGCTCTGTGAAGTTATAGTATTTACAAAGCAAGAAAATATGTTCATCTAAGTATATGATCTCTCTCACGTAATTTGACGTCCTGTAATGTAAAATAATAAAATATAAGTAATTATAAAAACAGGCAGCACTAAAATATAAAAAGGTGGAATCTAGTAATATAATATATTAAATAACTTTAAAATTCTTATTTAAATGAGGGTTTACGTCATTGAGATTTTAGAACATTTTCAATTCAAGTATAATATTTTATTTAATATCGTAAGTTTAAAAAATAAATCCAAGTCATATTTGTGAACTGGTTGTTAAGGTGTGCCTTCATGTGGTAAGTGTACTCTTAGATCCAAGCACCGTTAAAGTGTTTTTACAAAAAATGGTCATCATAGTATAAGCAGCTAATAATTAAAGAGCTTGAAATTAACTGGCTGTTTACATTCCTTTGTTGCTTTTTCTCTTTCTATCAGACCTTGAATTCGTAGCTATCTCTCGAATGACCCGCATTTTGTAGAAGAACAGATCATAAACTCTCATATAAACATACTTCCTAATAAAGTAAAAAACATTAATAGGGTATTAAAATTAACGAATATTTAAGTTTTTTTACTTTTAGCTTCGGTATCATTTATACAAAATCTGCTGCCCTAAAACAGTAACAATTGTTGAATTACTACCGAACATGCAATCAAGTAAGCAGTGTTCAAAAGACTGGAAAATACTTATTGTTTTTCTCAATGCACAAAATATCCACAAACATGATGTACACAAATAAAGATAAATGATAATATTATAATTATCATAAACATATATTCTTAGAGTATTTTTGATAGAGCACATATCTGAACTGTATGTATATGAGACCAACATCAGGTTCTTAAAATTATATAATTAATATTGTGTCAACTCAGAAGTTACTAAAAGGTACGAAATATAACATTGATTTTATGAGTACAATTTGAAAAATAATTAGAAGCCAAGTATGTTTATGGTGTATATTTTTTTTTTCATCCACAATATAGTATTTTAAGAAATATCTAATTGCTGTTTTTGGGACTGAGACCCATCCCCCCCCCCACCAAAGCTGGAAAGCGTGCCAACTGGGGGATGGCTCAAAACAAGTCGAACGATGGGATCACGGGTGGCAGTTGGAGGGTCAAAATAACACTCGGCAGCTGAGCAAAACTGAATTTATTACCCAGTAAAAAACAATAAAACAAAAACGGCAGCAGGCCACAATATAAAATAGGCAGAAGGCCACAATATTAATTCGTAATTAAATAAATAACAAACACTAAAATTAACAAGATAATACACAAAATAACAAACGCTATAAATACCACAATTTAACAATTAATCAACTGTATGGCCTATCTGCAGTTTAGCCTGAGACACCCCAAAACGTAAGCCAAATTAATTAACAATTTAAAAGTGAAAAAAAATTTATAACATTTTTGATAACCCCAAACGTAAGCAAATTTTAAGCCCCAAATAAAAGTGAAAATTTAGACTTCTGGCAAACAACAATTAAACCGGCAATTTAGCCCAAATCCCATAATTCCACCGGGCCAGGGAGTAAGCCGGAATCCCTGGGCAGCTCCGAATTAGAAATTAAGCAAAAGAACAATAATCCCCTTTTGGTGAAAGGTTAAAAAATTAAACAATTAAAAAGAAAATCTAACACGGTACCGTTCGAGTAAAAATGCACTTCAAGACATCGATAATACAATTAACAACAACAAAAATAAATAACGATCACTAGGCCTAAACATTTAAATAAATAAATAACATAACTTAACAATGGGGACCTAACCAATATAAAATCTAAAAAAAATATAACAACCAAATACTAAGTAAACTAAATAACAATAAATATAGATATAAATAAAAATTAACATCAAAAAAATCTTTGGGTATTTTAAAAGTTTTTCCCTCTTTAATAAAAAAAAATTAAGTCCCCATGGCTGTGTTGCAAAAATCACTTTTCTGGGTTTTAGGCCTAGGCCACACAAAGTTCCAGATTTTTTTTTTTTCTTCTTTTTTCTTATATTTCACTGCCCTTTTCTTTTCTGTTTTTCTTTTTATAAATTAAAAATCCACATCAAAACCCCCAGCTCAGCCGCCGGGAACAAAAAAGAACACACTGACCTGAGGACTGAAGAATTATACCCAGAGCTGTAGAGAGGGTAGCGGGCGAAACCAGGCTCCAGCATGGTCCTCAGGCCAGGCGAGCAGTGCAGAAGATCGAAATTCCCCCGGACGGCAGGCTGAGGGCTGAAAGTCCCACTCGAGGACCCTGGACTGTAGGGCAACACCACAGCACAATAAAACCAGTCCAGCCATCACAACACAAAATATTACACATAACCCCTAATACATGAAATGGCAAAACAAAACCAGAACAGACGAAATTATACATGATTAGCCCACCAGAAAAACTAAAAGATCTATTTTTTTTTTTTAGGTTATGAATAATTATGTTGGCAAACTCAGATTTAAGAAAAATTACAATTTAACAAAATATAAAAGAATTAATTACGTATATGGAACTAAAAAAATGACAAACTGAATACTAGGCTATTGAAACATGAGCAATAGGAATTAACATGAAAAGCTAAAGATAGGCTAGGTTATTGTCAATGAACAAAAATATGGTAAATCGGTAACTACAACTGTAAAAAGGCTCAATAAACATCATACAGAATTACAATTGAAAATAAAACAAGATATAATAAAGCAATTACTGGTAAACCTGTAACCTGGAGCACATGGCTCAAACATAGGTTAACTAAACTAGACAAAGAAAATACAAATTTAACAAAACCCTAAAACACAAGCAAGAACGATTAATATGATGGAAACAAAATATTCTCACCAAAAGGGCGATTAAATATCAGAAATTACAAATGCACACTTACGTTTAGGAGTCTCTCAGCCGAACATAGTAATCTCAGCAGGCAGAGCCAAAGACCAAATGACGGCCAACCTGACAGACGAAGGCTCCAGAGAAACTAGAACTACTCGAACAATCTAGAAGACGGTCAACCTGACCGAAGCTGCTGGAAACCGGAACGAAACGGAACCGGGCCAACGGCCACCAACTACGCGAAACGCAAGGCAAAAGCGAATCTCAGGCAGCCTGGCAGACGACAAAAAAAAAAACGAAACTGTACCGGTCCAAGACCCGGTACAACCTCCCTCTGCAAACCTCAACACACCCAGGCAGGGGAGCAAACTCGGTACCTCAGGGAACCAAACAGAAGAAGAAGAACCTCCAAAGAGTGGTGCTCCAAGGACGCCAAAGAGAATCTAAGAGGGGAAACCCCTCAAACAGGGAGCGAACTACCCTGACGGTCGGGCCCGACCAGAAAAGAGAGAAAGGAGACTCTCTCAGAACAGCCACCTAGGGCGCAGAGGTGATCAATCTCTTTGCCCCAAGAAACCCCCAGGAACACCAACTCCTGGATCAACCGTTCCCCGGAAAGCCTTAAGCTGGGACACATGGGCTTTCCTGAACACCCTGCCTGACTGGGGATCAACCAGCAGAGCAGTCACCGGTGACAAAAACCTGTCGATGCGGTGGGGACCAGACCACCGATAGCACAACTTGGCAGCTCTTCGTTCCGCGGCCGAACTGACCGGGTGAGCCTGACAAAGAACCAGATCTCCAACCTGAAAAGGGTTAGGAGTACGACCCTTATCATACCTCCTCCTTACTCTCTCTCTAGCACGTAGCAGGTTGCGCCGAGCAGCCCGCCACGTGGACACTACGTCAGTGGCACCTGGCGATAGCACAACTTTGCAGACTCTTCAGTTCCGGGCCGAACTGACCGGGTGAGCCTGACAAAGAACCAGATCTCCAACCTGAAAAGGGTTAGGAGTACGACCCTTATCATACCTCCTCCTCACTCTCTCTCTAGCACGTAGCAGGTTGCGCCGAGCAGCCCGCCACGTGGACACTACGTCAGTGGCACCTGGCGTAGGTAGAAGATCCTCTAGCCTCCACAAGTTGGACAAAGGGTTGTTAGGAGGGTTGCCATGTAGAATTCGAAGGGAGTGGCATTGTGACTCTCATGCTTGGAAGAATAAAAGCAAGCTGGAGCCAAGAGAGACTCTCATCCCAGGTGTTCTGCTTCTCAGCATGGAAGGTAATAAGGGCAGACCGAAGATTGCGGTTGAACCGCTCTGCATGAGAAGGCTGTGGGTAATAAGGAGAGGTAGTCACATGCCTGATACCATTGCCAAAACAGAACCTACGAAACTCATGGGAGGTAAACTGGCTACCGTTGTCGGACACAAGAGTGGAAGGCACACCAAAGTGCTGGAAGAGTTGGGACTGGAGAGCACGGATGGTGAGCTTAGCCGTGGCACTCCGAAGTGGGAAAAGCCAAACGAACTTCGAGAAAGCATCCACACAAACAAGTAGGTAGGAGCTACCTGACTTGCTACGGGGAAAAGGACCCACGTAGTCGATGAACACCTTCTCAAAAGGACGCTCGGCCACCTCAGAAGATAACAACCCTAACCTTGCATTCTGACTAGGCTTGCTGAGAGAGCACAGGTGACAAGCCCGCACTCTGCCAGCAACATCCCGGTCCATGCCCTTCCAGATGAAGTACCTACGAATCTTAGCGATGGTCTTATGAATGCCAAGATGACCGCCCACAAGAGAAGAGTGATAATATTGAAAGACCATCGGTACTAGATGACTAGGCAGCACTACACGGGGTTCACCCCTCTGTCGAGGACGGCAACAGAGTACCCCTTTGGACAGAAAATAGGGAGGGTGGGCACCTCCCTCTTGAAGCTCACCTAAGATGACTGACAGCTCAGGATCTTTCTGCTGATGGGACAGTAGGTCGTCAAAAGCCAGAGGAAAATCCAGAAGAACAGCACCACACTGAGCAACAGCCTCAGTCGGTGGATCACTGGGTTCGTGGTACATGCGGGAAAGAGCATCCGCGATGACATTCTGGGTACCCCTAAGATGTTGGACTCGGAACTTAAAAGCAGAAATTTTGACCACCCAGCGACCAATTTTCCCGAGCTGTCGGGGATGGGCAAGAAGCCAAGACAGTGCCTGATTGTCCGTCTCCAGCAAGAACTCAGCGTGTTCCAAGAAACGCCGAAACTTGTCCGTACCAAAGACAACAGCCAGACACTCTAACTCATAGATGGAAGAAGCTTTCCTTTCCTGGTGAGACAACGTCCTCGAAGCAAAAGCGATGGGCTGCCTGACCCCATCAAACTCCTGAGAAAGAACAGCAGCAATGGCGGAGGAGGAGGCATCAGTCTGAAGAACAAATTCTCTGCTGAAATCAGGCATACGCAGGACAGGAGGTTGCATGATAGCCTCCTTGAGAGCATCAAAGGCAGTCTGCTGAGCTTGGCCCCACACAAAAGGGACACCTTTCTTTCGCAGCTCGTTCAACGGGGCAGCAAGCTCGGCCACGTTAGGGATGAAGCGACGGTAAAAATTCACCATCCCCACAAAACGGGCAATCCCCTTGGCATCTCTGGGAGGAGGAAAATCCCGAATGCCCTGGGTCCTCGCAGGATCTATGCAGACGCCTCGAGAAGAGATAAGATGACCCAGAAAAGAAATCTCAGGACGAGCAAAAGTGACTTTCTCTGGATTGACGGTAAGGCCAGCTGATTTGAGGCGACTAAGAACTTCCTCCAGATGTTGCATGTGTTCCCCGAAAGTCTCACTGTAGACAAGAAGATCGTCCAGGTAATTGAAAACAAACTTGAACTTCACATCATGGAAGATGGAATCAAGCAGACGAGTAAGAGTCTGGGCACCCACAGCAAGACCCATAGGAACCCTAGTGAACTGATAGAGATTCCAGGGAACACAGAAGCTAGTCATAGGGCCGTGATTCCTTCTTCAATGGAATCTGATGGTAGGCCTGGTTCAAATCGAAAACACTGAAAAACTTAGCCTTACCGAACCAATCAAACGCAGAATGCAAATCAGGCAGAGGTACCGAGTCAATAGCGACCTTAGCGTTGAGCCTCCGATAATCCATCACAAGCCTAGACTTACCATTAGGCTTGGGCACAAGAAAAGCTGGACTGGCATAAGCAGAACGAGACGGTTCAATCACACCCTTGCTCAGAAGATCCTCAATCATAGCCCTCATAACCTCCATCTTTGGGGGAGCAAGTTTGTACGGATGACTTCTAACTGGCTGAGAATCGGTGAGGTGGATCTCATACTCCAGAAGAGAAGTGACCCCAAGCTCGGGCGTAAGCACATCAGGAAACCGCAAACACAGCCTCCTAATGGCCTCCGCCTGCTCAGGGGGGAGATGACCAACTGGATCCACCTTGGGTTGTTCGGGCTCACAACCCACCTCTCTGACTGCAGGAGGGCAGTCAGAATCACCTACTAGAGGCACCAAAACTCGCCGATTAAACTTGAAAAATATCTGGCGCTTCTGGAGGTCAAGCACCATACCACTCTTAGAAATAAAGTCTGCCCCTAGGATACAAGAAACCGCCAGGTCCTTGGCAACAAGAAAACCCCACCTCCAGGAAAATCCTTCAATTTTAAAATGTAATGACGCCTTTAGAAGTATAGGGTAGAGGAGTTTGGGATGCCGTCCAGCAAGTAATAGAAGAAGGCTCGGTGTGCCTGACAAGTCCTAAGGCGTCAAGGGACTCAAAAAGAGAAAGGCTGATGATACTGCATGCCGAACCAGAATCAAGAAGGGCTCGACACACCGTACCACCAAAAGATACAAAAACGCCAGGACACACCGAGGTGACCGCACTAAGTCCCAGGGAAGCCATGCCAGCAAGGCCCGAAAAATCCCCGACACTCCTGCTATGGGCACGTGTCAGAGGCAAATGGCCACGGTCAGTCGCAACAACGCGGGGAGCTACTGTGGAGGCAACCCCCCGCGCTGAGCGTTTCCCGCCCCACGACCTCGAGCACGTGGACAGTCACGTCGAATGTGACCAGGTTGGCCACAAGCAAAACACACAACCGGAGGCCGAGAACCACGACCCTCCACTGGCTGACTCACACCTACAGACATAGCTGGTCGACGGGTGGGGAGAGCACGATGACTCTCAGAATCCCTCCCTTGCTGGTCTGAGAACTGCACGCTGCGCGAAACAATGCACAGCTGATGCAGCTCCCGAAAAGTCGAAGGAACACCAGCAAAAACCAATCTGCACCGTTCTTCGGGAGAAATGCCATCCAGGATGACACGAACGGTGTCAGCTTCAGAAAGGGTGAGGCGCAACGCTTGACGAGCTTCCTTGACTGAAGAGACATAGGCTGCCAGAGACTCGCCCCTACCCTGCGACCGATAAAATCTGTCCATGACCATCCTCTCCCTGAGTCGAATGGGAAGAAACGATGAAAGTAACTCTCGATGGAACGAGTCCACCGAGGCATCACTGGCCAAGACAGAACTCAGCAACTCCCCAACGGGACCTCTACAATAAGGGAAAACCAGACGAAGCAAGTCCCCAGCCTGCATGCCGGGCATCTCACTAAGTCTGAGAAAGGCCACCAGAAACTTAAGAAGCTCCTCAGGATCCATCCCATCGATCACAGGGAGATTCTGGATCATGGGCGTGAGAGGGTTAGGCAGCTTGTGGTAGCTCAGCTGCAGAAGAGCAGGTGAACCCAAAGAAGCAGTAGGAACGGCAGCTGGAGCCGAACCACAAGCAACCTCAACGGAAACGCCTGCAGGCTCAGAAGGAACCTCAGGCACAGTGAGAGCCGTTGTCTCAGCCTGCGGCCTCGACACGTTAGGCGAAAGCGCAAAAGCAGGCCGCTGACCCAGACCCGTAGGAGTCGTGGAACCGGAGAGTGCCTGAAAAATCTCCTCCAGCCTAGACACACTCTCCAAGATCCACGCCCTATCCGACGGTTCCAACCCCGGCGCCCGGTTGACCAGCCTTAAACGGGCAAGCAGATGCCCCAAACGTGCAAGGCGGCAGGCCCGGTCACGACCCACTGGAGGTTCCAACTGCAAATCCTCTAACACCCCTTCCCAATCTTCCACCTTCCGTTTACAAATCCCCAACTCATCACCAACCTCCAGCAGGTCAGACCAATCCACCGCCGTACCCGCGGACAACTGCTCCCGCAGCAACCTCCGGAGATTCAGAACATCCCCTTCCGGAGTCACACCCCGCGACCTCAATTCGAAAATCAACTCCTCCTTGACCAGGAGCGCAACATTCTGCAGATAGGCCATCTCGCAAAACAAAATTCTCAACAATATACACAAAAAACGACAACTCCAGGGTCCAAGACGAACTAAACCCTCAGCCTACCGAGCCACTGCCGACCACTCCAATCCACCCATGAAACCCATTCAACCAAGTAACCAAGCGGATTGCCTAGTTAAATTATTTATTTTCTAATTTATTTTTTTTTAATAATTATATTTTTTTTTTTTATTTTTTTATTTTTTTTTTTTTTTACAATACCAAGTCACCTTGACGGTAGGTCGGCCAACCATGGCCTACTAACTGGCAAACACCCACCGTCAACAACCAAGAAAGAATTAATTTTTTTTTTTTTTTTTTTTTTTTTTTTTTTTTTTTTTTTTTTTTTTTTTTTTTTTTTTTTTTTTTTTTTTATATAGGCAACCACGCTCTGCTACCAATTGAGACCCATCCCCCCCACCAAAGCTGGAAAGCGTGCCAACCGGGGGATGGCTCAAACCAAGTCGAGCGATGGGATCACGGGTGGCAGTTGGAGGGTCCAAAATAAAACTCGGCAGCTGAGCAAAACTTCTTTTTATTGCCAAGTAAAAAGACAATAAAACAAAAACGGCAGAAGGCCACAATGTAAAATAGGCAGAAGGCCACAATATTAATTCGTAATTAAATAAATAATAACAAACACTAAAATTACCAAGATACTACACAATAAAAACAAACGCTATAAATACCACAAACTCTACAAATACCAAAATTTAACAATTAATCAACTGTATGACCTATCTGCAGTTTTAGCCTGAGACACCCAAAACGTAAGACAAATTATTAACAATTTAAAAATGACCATTAAGAAACAAATTTAGATAACCCCCAAAATAAAAGTGAAAATTTAGAAAACTTTTGGATCACAACCCTTAAACCGGCAATTCAGCCCACATATCCCTTGATTCCACCGGGCCAGGGAGTAAGCCGGAATCCCTGGGCAGCTCCGAATTAAAATTAAGCAAAAGAACAATAATCCCCTTTTGGTGAAAGTTTAAAAAATTAAACAATTAAAAAGAAAATCTAACACGGTACCGTTCGAGTAAAAATGCACTTCAAGACATCGATAATACAATTAACAACAACAAAAATAAATAACGATCACTAGGCCTAAACATTTAAATAAATAAATAACATAACTTAAAACAATGGGGACCTAACCAATATAAAATCTAAAAAAAATATAACAACCAAATACTAAGTAAACTAAATAACAATAAATATAGATATAAATAAATATTAACATCAAAAAAAATCTTTGGGTATTTTAAAAGTTTTTCCCTCTTTAATAAAAAAAAATTAAGTCCCCATGGCTGTGTTGCAAAAATCACTTTTCTGGGTTTTAGGCCTAGGCCACACAAAGTTCCAGATTTTTTTTTTTCTTCTTTTTTCTTATATTTCACTGCCCTTTTCTTTTCTGTTTTTCTTTTTATAAATTAAAAATCCACATCAAAACCCCCAGCTCAGCCGCCGGGAACAAAAAAGAACACACTGACCTGAGGACTGAAGAATTATACCCAGAGCTGTAGAGAGGGTAGCGGGCGAAACCAGGCTCCAGCATGGTCCTCAGGCCAGGCGAGCAGTGCAGAAGATCGAAATTCCCCCGGACGGCAGGCTGAGGGCTGAAAGTCCCACTCGAGGACCCTGGACTGTAGGGCAACACCACAGCACAATAAAACCAGTCCAGCCATCACAACACAAAATATTACACATAACCCCTAATACATGAAATGGCAAAACAAAACCAGAACAGACGAAATTATACATGATTAGCCCACCTAGAAAAACTAAAAGATCTATTTTTTTTTAGGTTATGAATAATTATGTTGGCAAACTCAGATTTAAGAAAAATTACAATTTAACAAAATATAAAAGAATTAATTACGTATATGGAACTAAAAATGACAAACTGAAACTAGGCTATTGAAACATGAGCAATAGGAATTAACATGA
This sequence comes from Stictocephala bisonia, assembly GCA_035578905.1. NCBI lineage: Eukaryota > Metazoa > Arthropoda > Insecta > Hemiptera > Membracidae > Stictocephala > Stictocephala bisonia. The sequence continues at coordinate 140,082 of JAQJVL010001089.1, read as the reverse complement.
AAAGCTAAAGATAGGCTAGGTTATTGTCAATGAACAAAAATATGGTAAATCGGTAACTACAACTGTAAAAAGGCTCAATAAACATCATACAGAATTACAATTGAAAATAAAACAAGATATAATAAAGCAATTACTGGTAAACCTGTAACCTGGAGCACATGGCTCAAACATAGGTTAACTAAACTAGACAAAGAAAATACAAATTTAACAAAACCCTAAAACACAAGCAAGAACGATTAATATGATGGAAACAAAATATTCTCACCAAAAGGGTGATTAAATATCAGAAATTACAAATGCACACTTACGTTTAGGAGTCTCTCAGCCGAACATAGTAATCTCAGCAGGCAGAGCCAAAGACCAAATGACGGCCAACCTGACAGACGAAGGCTCCAGAGAAACTAGAACTACTCGAACAATCTAGAAGACGGTCAACCTGACCGAAGCTGCTGGAAACCGGAACGAAACGGAACCGGGCCAACGGCCACCAACTACGCGAAACGCAAGGCAAAAGCGAATCTCAGGCAGCCTGGCAGACGACAAAAAAAAAACGAAACTGTACCGGTCCAAGACCCGGTACAGGACTCAAAAACAAAATCAGACGAAATTAATAAAAATATCAATATAATGTGCTGAAAATTAGTGATATTGGTGGTAAAATTCAAAGAGTTATTGGTGGTAAAACCAACTAACGATAATTATTGTTTTAATAAATTTAAACTAACGATAAATTTTATTTTGTTAGTTATTGGTAAAACAAACTAACTAAAATCCACTGTATTAAGTGATTCCCTTTATGTAACTAAATGTATTGTGTTATAGACACTTGTATAACATTTACTTATGTACTACAGACAGTAATTGGTTAAAATATATAATATGTGAAGTAAGTGATGGCTATGGGTTATAATGAGCAATAATTAGACACCGACCACACCAGTTACAAGAAGCATCTCTGACTGCCGTATTGTGGTGTCACGTTATAGACACTTGTATAACATTTACTTATGTACTACAGACAGTAATTGGTTAAAATATATAATATGTGAAGTAAGTGATGGCTATGTGTTATAATTAGCAATAATTAGACACCGACCACACCAGTTACATGAAGCATCTCTGACTGCCGTATTGTGGTGTCACGTTATAGACACTTGTATAACATTTACTTATGTACTACAGACAGTAATTGGTTAAAATATATAATATGTGAAGTAAATGACAGCTATGTGTTATAATTAGCAATAATTAGACACCGACCACACCAGTTACATGAAGCATCTCTGACTGCCGTACTATGGTGTCACGTTATAGACACTTGTATAACATTTACTTATGTTCTACAGAATGTAATTGGTTGAGATATATAATATGTGAAGTAAGTGATGGCTATGGGTTATAATGAGCAATAATTAGACATCGACCACACCAGTTACATGAAGCATCTCTGACTGCCGTACTATGGTGTCACGTTATAGACACTTGTATAACATTTACTTATCTACGACAGACAGTAATTGGTTAAGATATATAATATGTGAAGTAAGTGACGGTTATATGTTATAATGAGCAATAATTAGACACCGACCACACTAGTTACATGAAGCATCTCTGACTGCCGTACTATGGTGTCACGTTATAGACACTTGTATAACATTTACTTATCTACGACAGACAGTAATTGGTTAAAATATATAATATGTGAAGTAAGTGATGGCTATGTGTTATAATTAGCAATAATTAGACACCGACCACACCAGTTACATGAAGCATCTCTGACTGCAGTATTGTGGTGTCATGTTATAGACACTTGTATAACATTTACTTATGTACTACAGACAGTAAATGGTTAAGATATATAATATGTGAAGTAAGTGACGGTTATGTGTTATAAATAGCAATAATTAGACACCGACCCCACCAGGTAAATGAAAGCATTTCTAATTCACGTATTTTGTTGTCGCGTTAATGGACTTTGTATGTTACGAGTTACATTCTGACCTAATAGAATACACACGGTGTAGAACCACCATTATATTTCTGAAAACATATAGGTTAAATCTGCAAACCTTTTACTTTAAAGTATATTACAGTTATTTCCATTATTTATTATCTTGATATACTTTCAACCCTGGAGGAAGAGGAAGTAAAAAGTTATTATAGTTTATTGATATTCGTTGGTTAAAACAATCCTAGTAAACTATATTGTTGAGTGTATAACATTGCATTGTAGAGTATAGACGAATAAAAATATTTGTTTAGAAGGAAATAATAATTCCATAATTTATTTTAATTAAATGGTAATATTTCAATGAGAGGTTAAGCTTAAGGAGCTAAGGTTGACTAAAAGTATAGCGCCTCTTGATTTGGAAGGCACGTAAAGCCAGTGGTGTAACGAGTCTATAAAATATAACTGGGCACGTCTAACTAAGTGAGGGGAACTGTGGCTTAAATTTCTCCTCTTTAAAACCATACGAAATTAATATTAACCCCTTAACTTGGTACTGTATTTCATGAAATATATTTTTCTGTGTGGACTTTGTGTAACTATTAACAATGTCTGTACTATTAACAAGTTCTTTTGCTTTTGGAGTTTTCTTATCATCATGTGTCAATAACAGTTTTAACACTCCATCAGGTAAATTTTTTATATTTATTTAGTAATTATGTATGTGAATAGAAAATTAGTTCTTTTACTAATTTTCTATGTGATATTAAATTATTATATTCATTGCATGAGAAATAACCACAACCTGTTGCCCCCCTCCCCCATATTTTAGGAAAGACCGTAGTGAAGCCACTGACAGCTCACATTTAATCATCTGTATTGCTTCTGTTCAAATTATGACAAGCATCATGTTTATGATCCTAACCTAATAACACACTATCTACAACCCAGTTTATCACTAAAGAGGGAAACAAAATACCACCTCGTAATTTTTGTATCAGTGATTTTACTTATCGTTAGATGATAGCATGATAGATGTTTGAACTTATTTGATCATTTTAATTATTTATTACCGCATGATTTTGTTAATAAAATGATACAGACCAGTTTTAAAAACTCCAATCATAACGGGGTTTCACGTGTTTTTGTTTAACTGTCCCATACACATCGCCATTTCCTAACACCGAGAAGTGAAGTCAATGTAAAAAAATTAATTAATAATGTGTTTTGGGCGTTGTAAACCTGCACAATCTTACATTAATATTTCATTATCTTTTATGCTAGTCTTTTACCTTTATTTAGTTTGTTTAGTGTTAAAAAAATAACTTTTTTTATTTGAACATGATGATAAGATTTTATACAGTTAAATATCTACATATATTTTTATCATTTAATTTCTAACTGTCCTGACCAATTTTCCTGATGTATTGAGATATTTGTTGAATGTTTGCTTATTTTTATTATTTTTTAACAAGCAAATAGTGTTCGTAGTTTTTATCAACAGAGCGTCCAGACACATTGATGATTACATAAACACTGAAGAAACCAGTCTAGAATTGTAAAACATTTACATATCATCTGTAATATGTTTATAAAAACCCCAAAATAACGCAATATTAAAACAACTGATACATTGTTGTTATTATCTCTTCCAAAATAATTGATTGCAGATCTAAAGTTTTAATGACCCATCCCCTCCCACCAAAGTTAAGTTGCTGAATGCCATCAACTAGTCGTTCCAACCTGAGTTAGCCAACTCCGTTATCTCAGGAAGGAACAACCTCTCCCTTTAAAAGCCATTTCGAACTGATAATCCCTTTAGATAAATAACTTACTACAGCTGGTGATACACTGCTTCTGTCGGAAACATCTTTTAACAATGTGAACAAAGTTTAGTTACAAATCCAATCTGCACTAAATCAGTATTTTTATTCAATTTAAACAATTACTAAAATGGTATTTAAGTAAAATACATGTATGGTTTGGTTAAAGCCTATAAAAACAAACTTACGTGTATGGGCGAGTAGTCCAATATCAACGTACGCTTATGATTGGATGGGTGGGCCTATATCTCCGTACGTTTATGAGTGGGTGGTTGGTCTAATGCAATTTGTACTTGTATGAGTAAAGGGTGGTTTAACACCTGTGTACGTGTTGAGATGGACGAAAAAAATAGTATTATTTTACGGAAACAAATTAAATTGTAACTCACATCTGTCCAAAGCAATTAATGTGGAACCAATCACTTCGTATGCCAACCTCATCACTCGCTTGCTCGTGTCATCTTACTGGAGCAATTTTGTACTTTTTATTCACTTTACACACTTACATTCTTCAAAAATCACTTGTTAAAAAAGTGTCAAGTTCACCGTCCTATGATCTCTTATTCACATAGTGAATGGTAACAATCTTAAAGTTAGAGTTCCTTATAATTTATCAGACGAAGGCCGGGCTAAGAACTCCTTTAAAACACAGGGGGACCAATACTTAACGTAACTTCCAAACCACGGCAACAGCGGGGAAAAACTGTCAGTGGTCTAGAATCGTACCCGGATCAGTTACGTGAAAGCCATTGCCTTAGCTACAGACGCAACAAAAGAGTTGGTATTCGATGTTATAGGATAGTTATTATCTCATTTTAGTTCTTTGACAACAAATATTTTAAAATCCCTTTTTAGTACTCATCTATGACCATTAATCAGTACTTACGTCACAATTATGGTTATTTTTTTAGAAACTATCATCAGTTAGTCAGTTAGTTGTATTTGGGTTTTCTATCCTTTTTTAAATGTTTTAATGTTTCTGCTGTAATTTTTATTAATTATAATTTTTTTACATATTCTAAAAGAGTAAATAAATATTATTATTAGACAAAGAATCAGTATATATACTGTATATGAACAGAAAGCATTCATAAGAACGGCTGACATAATACGTGTAATTTACGTGTAATAATTTTAATAATAATACACTGCGGGCGTGGTGGCTCAGTGGCTAAGGCTTCGGACTGCGGAGGGCAAGGTCCAAGGTTCGAAGGTTCGAATCCCCACTGAGCCAACGGTCGGTACTTCACTCGTTGAATAAAGTTGACGCACAGGCCTGTAGGCCCATGTCAACTGGCGAGTGAAGTAAAAAAAAAAAAAAAAAAAAAGAAAAAAGCTACCATTATGATTTATTACGTATGTATGTGACATATGTTAACAAGACGTAAAAAAGCTATTTGCCTTAATATATGTTTTTATAATAAATGGGTAAAGGGGAAAAATCATAAAGAAAAGAAATTATTTGAAATATACAGCTTTGGTATAGTATAAACCCACAAAAGAATAGAGAACAATTTTTGTTACTTTCAATTTGTTATTAGATAAACAAAATATAAAACTTCAAAACACACACTCAATCCATGATATTGGTGTAGTATAGAAATAAAATAAATGTTGTACAGTACGCGCGCTGAAGGTCCGGTCTCTTGTTTTATACTAGTCATATAAAAACATTGGCTCTGAGCGAAGCGTTCACTGACATATTGTAAAGGGCGATTGTTTACGTGTTTACCGAGTATTTGTATTTTTATATTTCTTATAATTAGACCAGTATTTAAAATAAAAACATATCAAATAGGCTAAGAATTTAAAAGTTAACATATTAAAACGTATATCAATAACAACAATTAAATATATCATAAAACATACAAATCAGTTAGTAACTTTAATTGAAGTAAAGTAACTAAGAAATATATACTTCTTACTGTCACTAAATAAAATATTTCTGTGATTTTTCGTTCCATTAAAATACATATAATTTTATTTAAATTCTCGTTTAAATTTGTTTAAAAGAAATAATCATTTTGTCTTAAAGCAAATTTTCTTAGTGAAATGTGTATGACAACTATTATTAAATTAACTGAACTGTTAAGTGATGTTTATAAATTATTAATTTTGACTTTAATTAATTACTTACATAATTACTAATAAAGATTCAATGGACACAAGATAATTTAAATATATTTCATATTTTTTTTAATTTATTGTAAATCTTGTAATATTTAGACTACAGACTACTTGAAATAAATATATTTTAACTAACCTGGTTTGGCTATAATGGAGTTTCCAAAGGCGAGTCACGTCCACCTACATCGTCCGTTTTTGCCACTCCACCGTTCTCACCTTCAAGATCACTGTCACTGGATGCGTCGATGTCATCAGATGAGTTGCTAGTCTAATTATAAACCTCTTTGTTGTGTTGTCTATTAAATTATATTTTTCATAATATTCGTTTCTTTATTTACAAACTTTTTCCTAGACTCCTTTGGTAATGGAGCAAATATTTTCTTTACAAATGGCTATAGTGTTTTGAATTGTATTTACAAAATTATTTTGGCCCACATAGTTTTTAATTATTCCCCAAATATTCTCTGTTGGGCTTAGGTCCGGATGGTATGGTGAGGAAGAACACTGTGCCCGTGTGTTTCCAGTTCTTCGTCAAAGGCGGAAGAACCTTTTAAATTTCTCCGTGTAACGTTTAATTAAACCGTACAATTCAGGCTTGAGTGATGCTGGATTGAACTGCACTCCTTTGTCTTTCAACCAATCTGTAATTTCTGATTTTTTTTTTTTATTTGAATTCGGTGCCTTATTTATTTGTACGTTATTATAGGTGGTATTTTTAATCACTATCAATAACTTCGATGGTAGTTTAGGAATGAGCTTAGTCCCCGTCCAAGTCATGAAGTTAGTGTGATTCATCTGCTTGTCTCACTTCTAAAGCTATGTATTTTAAATTTTCTAAGTTATTTCAATAAAAAGGAGCTGATTTTAACTTTTCCCACCAGATCAGATTAATAGATCCATCTAAGCACCCTTATACGTACGGAGGGGTTGGCCAACCTACACACCCATTTCCTCACGCTGGTATTAGACTTCTTGCCCAACTATACAAGTTCCATGGCCTTGGTCAACCCATCCATCCTTATACACACGGTAGAACTGACCAACCCACCCTCCCATACACGTACAAAGTTAGTATCGGAGGAGAGTTGCTTCGGAATAAATTTAAAAATGTCACATACCCACTTACGAAAATGGTGTCATTCACGTGCTAAATAAACAAACTGGAAGCTGAAAAACAGGTCAACTTGACGTGAAGGATCCCAAAAAGGAACTTACCACCATCAAAATTGAACAACATTATCTGGCCTCTGATAGTATGAACAACTTACACAATCACGGACCCACCTGGTGACCGAGGGGGAAATACCAGCGGGTTCCCGGTCCACCCACGTTCACCCACCTGCTTATCTTTATAGGTACAGAGGTACTGACCTACCCACCCTACCATACAAGTTCAGAAGTATACGTTCTTTAAAGCATATTGAGGTTAAAACTAATGACCTCTCATTTAATTTAGAGGTCCACTTATATTAGTTTATGTCTCATTGCATGAACAGTCACTTATTGATGAACATTCAACGATATTTTTGCTAAACAATTATCAGCAGTACCTATAAGAACTAAATCCCAATTACTCCCTGGTCATATAAAACTGTACCTCATTATTTAAACAAATGTCGTAAAACATATTAATCCTTAAACACGTTCATGCAAATGAAGCGATGGCGTAGCAATTATGTTTGTTGACACATTCCATTAACGAATTGCCATGAAACTTTGATAAACTTCAGCAGAAACTGTCAGAAACTTACTGATATTATTTGTTTTAATTATATAGCAAACTATATTATACATTATTTAGAGGACTACACACATATATATTCAATAACAATTTACCTGTACAATTTCTATTCTTTATAAACTTTAACTTCAGTTGAACATTAACAAATGAGAATAAACATTTAATGTTTGTATTGCTGCAATATAGCATACAAAATATTGTATTTCAAATATGAACTTAATATTATTATTTGATATTCTAAAACATCAAGTGTTGTTACTATGAAATTTACAATATTGTTTCCTTATTGTTTGTTTATTTTACACATTATATGTATAGAAAGGACGTTATGTAAATATTTAGTTTATTCTTTGCTCTTTAATAAATATATAAAAAAATAATAAAACAGCATAAAGCATACAGCATACAACATACAACATAAAGCATACAGCATACAGCATACAACACACAGCATACAGCTACAACATACAGCATACAACATACAAAATACAGAATACAGTATACAACATACAACGTACAACATACAACATACAGCATACAACATACAGCATACATCATACAGCATACAGCATACAACATACAACATACAGCATACAACATACAACATAGAGCATACAGCATACATCATACAACATACAACAAAAAGCATACAACATACAATATACAACATACAACATACAGCATACAGCATACAACATACAACATACAGCATACAGCATACAAAATACAACATACATTATACAACATACAGCATACAGCATACCACATACAACATACAGCATACAACATACAGCATACTGCATACAGCATATAACATAAAACATACAGCATACAAAATACAACATACAACATACAGTATACAGCATATAACATACAACACACAGCATACAGCATACAACATAGAGCATACAACATACAACATACAGCATACAGCATACAACATAGAGCATACAGCATACAACATACAGCATACAGCATACAGCATACAGCATACAACATACAACATACAGCATACAACATACAACATACATTATACAACATACAGCATACAGCATACAGCATACAACATACAGCATACAACATACAGCATACTGCATACAACATATAACATAAAACATACAGCATACAAAATACAACATACAACATACAGCATACAACATACAGTATACAGCATATAACATACAACACACAGCATACAGCATACAACATAGAGCATACAGCATACAGCATACAACATACAACATACAACATAGAGCATACAGCATACAACATAGAGCATACAGCATACATGTACCTTACAATGTAACTGATGTTTTACCATAACACCTCACACCGAACCAAAAGTGTTTGGAGATTTAACATCGTTCACTATAAAATAACATACTATAGGGACGTTAGATGTGTAATGGAATCAGACTGCAAATGGAATGTAGTGTACAGGTATAGGCGTCAGGTGTTCCTCACTATAATTTTAAAATATTAAACATGTTAATTATAAAACCGTATTTTCATGAGAAATCAATTTAAAAGAATACCTTATGATGACGAACTTGTTACGTCAATCAATTTTAGTATCAGGCTAGACTAAGTTGAAAAAGAAGAGTTTAGTCTCCTTTTATTACAATTATTCACTAAAACTACACATGGAAAAATCACTTCGAAAGATGAAGACAACTATAACCAACTGTCAACTAAGTTTGCTGCAGTACAGTGACCTCTAGAAACCCCCGTCTGGCTGTACCTGATGAGACGTAACTACGTTAACGTCGCACGTTCTTGTTTTTGGAATCCTTTTACATGCATGAGGGATTGACCCTCTCCACTGTGCAGAGGAGGGTCAGTCAAAGGATAGTTCCACGGGTCCTCAGTAAAGCACTCACGATGCCACTCGGTTTCCACCTGTAAGTTGATGCCATTCCAGAACGATTTATGGATACTCAATTTTAGATATAGACTTTAGTGACTTTGGATAGTCAACCGCTGTAGACTTCTCAGTATAGGAGATGTGTTTGGTTGTTGGCAAACAAGATCCCATCCTTCATAGTTATCCACAAACTTACAAAGTAACCTGCAAAACTTAGATTTTCTCTATTACCTACAAATAAAAGGAATACATTTAAATTAATAAGATTAAAATATGATTATAGCTTCTAATGGCCTGCTTAGTATTACATAATTAATAATACAATATGTAGACGTATATATACTTATATAATTAGTTATATTGAATTTTTACTACTAAAAATTCCTCTTAAGTTAAAGCTCCCGAGCACCCGAAGTGTAGCTATCTCACGATATTTAGAAAAAAATTAATATTTATTTTATATTATTATTAATATTTTTAATTCTTGAAAAATTGATCGTCAACTTATTGACAAATATAGATTTTGAATAGTGGTAATGCTTTTAAGAGTATTAATATAGTCTCCGTTAAAAACTGAGGCTATATATTCCTTAGAGAGGGACAATAATAAAATCCCAATGGCAAATATACAGCTGATTGGCTATCAACGGACCCCTCTCAAAATTTTGTAACTCTTTAAACGTATACATGTGAAATATACACACGTAAATGATACTCCACATCACTAAGAGTTCTTAAAAATCGTAAGTTTCACATCACTGAGAGCTCTCAAACACTACAATTATTTAATAACATGCTCGTTGCATACTTACGTAGGTTTTCTTTGATAAAATGTTAAAATGTGTTAAGTTTGAGATGTAGGGTGTTAAAAATAAAACTTAATACTCGTAAGTGTGTTAGGACTCTAGAACAACTAGAACAGTCTTAGTGTGTACACATATCTATTATTTATTGAATCTATAATTTGTTTTATTAATTACAACGTTGACGTATTAACAATTGTAATTACTTAAATTAATTTAGTTAATAGCATACAGCAATTGTCAAACATTTTTACTACAGAAGTCCGATCACATCTTGAAGCGACGAACGTCATTCTGTTCGTCCTAGTTACTGAACCGTTACCTTGTAACAGTCTACTGGGCAGAACGGTTAGGCCCTATTGGTGTGACTGACAGGCAACTGTGACAGTCTTACTTCTCGCTCTTTTACTTACAATAGGACTATTTGTTTTTGTCTTACATTGCTTGAAAGAATTTGCTATACACTGTTAACCTATAACATAATCGACTAATTTGAAATTGTGTGATATAAAATTGATGAAATATTTAATTTAACCAAGGTTTAGTTTGAAAAATATTTAATTTTGCCCTAATATTTTATGAACAGTTTACTGTTACAACCAACTTTACGATGAAATACATGTTTGAAATATTTTATGTAAAGAAGATAAATATAATGTTCCATTCGTACCACTAGGCATACTAACAAACACTCGTCTATGTTACTTTACAAAATTACTACCGTGTGTTGTAGTTCAGATGAAACATAATACAGAAACAATAACGAATAATATACAGGGTATCCCGTAAGTAACCAGCCAAACTTCTGGAGGTCATTCCTTGGGTTAAAACAAACAAAAATTTCATGTGTACAAATCGTCTATCTCGCTCCATTATCCGGCTATCTGTCTGTATGTGTTTTTTACTAAAAACTTAATATCTCAAAAGTTATTTAAGATAAAACCATGAAAATCGGTATGAATGTTGATCTTTACAGTATCCATATACTATTTAAATTTCATTTTTTTACAACAATCATTTTCAAAATGGCGACCATTTTAAATTTTTAAAGCCAAATATCTTAATAACCTTAAATTTTACTAAAAAACTTGTAAGTTACAAAAAAGTTCAAGAATTTATTTATATAAATTATTATATAAAAAGTTTTAAGACTGAACAACTATTAACTGAGAAATTACAATTTTTTTCAAATTTGAAAACTAAAGTTTTCAATTTCATTAATATCAAGCATATTTATATTTGTTGAAAATTGTAATTTCTCAGTTAATAGTTGTTCAATCTTCAAACTTTTTATATAAGTATTCATAGAAATAAATTCCTAAACTTTTTTGTAACACAATTTTTAAGTAAAATTTAAGGTTATTAAGATGTTTGGCTTTAAAAATTTAAAATGGCCGCCATTTTGAAAAAGATTGTTGTAAAAAAATGAAATTTAAATAGTACATGGATACTCTAAAGATCAACATTCATACCAATTTTCATGGTTTTATCTTAAATAACTGTTGAGATATTAAGTTTTTAGTAAAAAACACATACAGACAGATAGCCGGATAATGAAGCGAGATAGACGATTTGTACATATGAAATTTTTTGTTTGTTTTAACCCAAGGAATGACCTCCAGAAGTTTGGCTGGTTACTTACGGGACAACCTGTATAATAATACAACTATTTCATATGTACTATACTTTAGTGCCATCATAATATTCATATACGCAAATATAATTTACACAAAAGTTTGAACTCAGTATGCACTAAATTATTTTAACCCAAACCATAAATTTAATTTACTGTAGTATATTTTAAAATATTGAATCATAGTTTATGATAATTTGTACTTTAGTCATATTTCTACGAAAGTAAAAATGTTAACCTTATACTACTTTTAAATGTAATCCTATTAGTATGTTAACTGACAATGTACACATATCACCCATAACGTCACTATTCCCGGCACTAAATGGCATGCTCCACTTACATTTATGGCATAGCACATCCGTCATACGTAGCAGGCATGCCGCAGGGTAGCACAGTTATATAGAACGCCTGCAATTCCAGCTCAAACCGAGATGACGAGGTTCAGTGGATACCTAATGTATAATACACTGTGAGCAATTGTTCAGTGGATAGTTTTCATTAATTTGTGTATTTTGACAAAATTGTAACTACAAATAGTAAAAAATAGTTCAGAGATGATGAGCAAAAAAATAAACAACCATGAATTTAAATAAATTTAATTTAATCAATTACTATTGTTTAATTTCAGTATTTAATAAAACTGACATTAAACAATGAGTTATCAAATTGCTAATATATTTTTAGCAAGTGTTATACTATTTCATCTTATGATTTAGTAAATATTCCATACAATTGAAGTAAGTTAATTCATTTTCAGGATTGCGTTAATCTTCTCTCGTAATTTCCAGATCTTGTTACGTCCAACTAAATGACCTACGAACTATATCTGCTCTTTTTCGATTAAATGAATATATAATTACTGTAAGTAGTTTAGGGAGACATAGAGATATAATTAGCACTCTTCCAATGTTGATCTGTGGACTACTCTGTCAGTAAAGTAGTATTCCGTTTTGTTTGTCTAATAGAATTTGATCGATAATAGAGTAGCATTTTTTATGATGTAAGAGAGTCTGTTCACTCTGCCCAGGTGGGCTGTTCACTCGATGGTTCATTAACTAAGATGTGCCTTGTAAAAATACAAACGCAGAACTATTTAGATTTTCGCAGGCTTAATAGCAATCCACACTAAAAGCAATCCACTTAAATAATAGATCTTCAGAATACATCATTAGAGAGTGAAGGTTAATCAACCCTCCGTTCACAACTACTTTGTACGTGGAGGCACACTCCTCCATCTGTTTTCACACATGATCCAGCCCCTACAGAAGTGCGTATGGAACATCACTTCTTTGATGAAACATAGGATTGGCACCATTTTTGAACTTGAGTTTGTATAAGTATAAAGCCTATGTACCCAGGAAACCCTATTCTGGGAAAGCTAATCCTCGTTTTCTCATCAATAGTATTAGTCGGCTGATAAATAACTTGCATGGTGTCAACTTCAAATTAGTTAATTTTAAGATTTTGACTCCAAACGCCTTTGATATAGGTGTTTAGTTTTCTAGTACATTGCATATCTCACTTTTGAAAGTATTAGACCTGTACGTTACATTAACTTCTACTTTGCCAATAGGAGTAAAACAAATTCTGTGTGTGAAATCAAAAAGCAATGTTTGTAATCTTAAGGGCAAGATTAAGTTTTTTTTTTTTTTATTATGTTTCGAGATAGAAATATTTATAGTGAGCCTAAATCTCCTTTATTTTAATAGGTTACCCTTAGTGTTAATATATGCATAAAACCACTCTTTTACTTTTAATGGTTTGGCTTTGACTTAAGCCGACAATTTGTTGGATACCTGAATGATACTTCAATGCATTTGCTTAAATGATTGATTTTCGGGCCCGAGCCTAGTTGATCCAAATCTATTGGCTAGAAGCGCCAACTTTGCAAACATACCCTAACTTAGAACATGCAGTGCACTTTTTAGTAAGCTAGTTTTTGTCTTCACGACAAACTCTGGATGAATGGTTAGATTTTTCGCAATGAAAACATATCCTGTTCATTCTCAGGTCATCATAATTTATCCGAGACACTTTAGCATGTATTAATTTTAGATTACTATCTTGTCCTGATTTATTTTTAAAATATTATCTATATCAGTACATTTCAATAAGCATTAAACTAGTCATTAAATTACAATGAGGTTTTGTTCCATTAGATGTAACTATATAATAAATATTATTGACTAACAATCCATTCTTATTAACCCTTAGAGTTCCATTTATACATTAAAAAAACTTATCATAAAAAACACATTTTTACTTACCAAACAAGAATAAAACAAGAATATAAGTATTATTGTTTTGGATTTGATTAATGTACTCATGTACAAACAATTAAACATAAGTTTATTTGTTATGTTAAACAATAAAAAAAAGTAAAGATAAGAGAATTTTTTAATGCATAAAACACTATACCAATAGCAAAAATATAATTAAATTCCATGGCAAAACATTAATATTGGTTTCTACATAGAATAGTGTGGAAAAAGTAATCAACTACAGGCATGGTTAATGGTAATTGCAAAAGTGTTCCTGAACATTTTTATAATTTTTTTCTTAAATAGTTTAACTTATTTAATCAATATTTAATTGTTATTTGAATCTATATTTTTTAAACCACAAAAAAATATATATTTTAAACTAGTGTATTATAAGGTTATATCAATTATCAAATTCATATTATTTCTTAGCACCCCATTTTACTGCTGTGTATGACATGTGCATATGACAAGGGGGGCACAACAATTGTAATGACTTGCTTTAGGCAGCATCAAACTAAACCAATTCACGAACAGCAATCAAAATGGTAATGAAACAGATACAGATTGTTTCATTCAACTAACTACAGCCGTTACTTGGATTGAAGTTCGTATTAAGTAAACCAAAAATACAAATGCCTGTTCGAAAGAAAGGTTTATATTCAATTACTAAGTGCTTAGCAATATTACAATTAATCATTAGAGTCCGATATTCAATCCAACTTCACACCACATTTCAGTTTGTAAGATTTTGTAATTCAAATAAATCCTCGCTGATATTCTTTATATGGGGGAAATTAAATTTTAATGTGTATACAATATTTAATGAACAAATATTCTTCATATAACAATTATATTTTGTATGGAGTAACTAGATAATATATTTAACTCAAATAGTTTTTTAATTAGCATAATACGTGTTGGTACATATAAAGTACAAGTAATCGTCACACAACACAAATTTATTACAATATAAGCACAAAATGCACAAATATATTACAATATAAATATATTTGTGCACTTTGTATTTGTATTGTAATATATTTGTGCATTTTGTGCTTATATTGTAGTAAATTTGTGTTGTGTGACGATTACTTGTAATGTATATTTAACTCTTATAAAATATAAAATGTTTATTATATTAAAGGCTGCAACGCTAGAAATTCATATAATTGAAGATTATGATAGTAAAATATTCAGGTATGCCTGACCTGGTGCAAGTTGCACTAAGTATATATATATTCTTCCATGAGTGTGTGCGTTTTTGTTTGTGAATTTATCCAATCTCCTTTTTTTGAATATCCTATCTCTATATTTTCTTTGTATTTGTTACATAATTTGTTATAGTATGAAAATAAAGTAAGTTTTCACAGTTAATAATGTGTAAAAAAGTAAGAGGTCTTGTTTGTTATATGTAATTACATACTTAGATATAGAACAAACAAATTCGTAAATATAATAAAATAAATCATTTTTTTCTTTTATGCTTATAGTTGGACTTTTTTTGATAATGAAGTTACATAACTGAATTAAACCCTCACTATTATGTAACGTTACAGAAATAAATGAAAAGTAACTACAGTAATACATTTTCCAATCAATATGAAATATACAACTAACATAAAGTAATACTACCCAAAACCAGAGACACATATTAGACATTAGACATTAGACATTAGACATTAGTCACACATTAGAAGCTTTACTTTATTGAATTTTCGTGATGACTTCCAATAAGAGATTTAATGTATGATCTTAATACTGATGTAAAACTATAGTAAAATATCCTTGAAGCTGTAATTTTGCATATTCAAGACCCGAGACACATTTAGCCTCCGGTGGGAATGGTGGGGTTCTTAAATAGGCAATACAACAGAATACCATCTGATAGTCTGTTTATAGACTTGATAAACGTATTTCTACTTAATTTAAATAATAATACAAAGCAGGTTAGGTTGTTAAGGTTAATATTTTACTTACATAAAAGACACCAAATTATAAGCACTAAAATTAGCCCAACGAGCATGGCGTGAATTAATTTATTATATACTATTAATAAGTCAATTGGAGTGAAAACTATTCATTAAAATGAGTCAATAATAAAAGTATATATATATTTTTGTCTGTCTAAGGATTGCTTTATGAAAAATTAAGATATTAGATAGGGAATGAAAATTGATGGCATTATTTTCATCTTATGGCTTATATCCTAATAAAGTTATTTTTATTATCGTTTAAAACTATTTTGAAAAGGGTTTCATAAATAAAATATTCTAATTCGTGAATATTTAACCGTCCAATATTGATACAAAAAGAATATCTGTACGAAATTGTTCTACAAATAATGTGAAGGTTCTTGGGAAGATTTATCGTTAAAGTTTAGAAGTAAAAGAGGAAATAGAATATTAAATAGTGTTTATAATAATTAATTGTGTATGAATTTTAGTAATAGGACAATATAAAATAGTGATAACATTTTATAAATAGTATAATAAATTAACTGACTATTTATAACATATTTAGTGAGAATGGACCAAATAATATCGAGAATAATCCTTCACCCACAAAAAAACTAATAAAAGAAAAAAGTTATTATTAAAACCAATTCAGTTATTTTGCACAGTGCCTAAGTACTATCTTAAAATAACCATTTTTATTAAATGTACTGTACAACAATGGATTATAAAATTATTAGTGAATTTTCTTTACAATATAGTCTTTTGTTTGAAGTGGTCTACTATACAGTATTAAACAAGTTCATTTCATACATTTAGTCATACACTAATCGAAAATAACATTTGGTAAAGATGGAGCAATCCTGATAATATAATAATAAATTTAACCATACAATTAATTTATTACGTTTTAGTGATGTTAGATACTAAAATGATAGTAAACTATGGTTACTGGTTGGCCAAAAAATACACAGAGAACCGTTACAAGTTGCATCTATTGTTTTAAGTTACTGATATTTTTACTCCCAGCCCATTTATACTTCTATGGTATGTTTCAGTATAGAGTTATATAATAGTCAATTACACAAAGGACTTTTATTATTATATTATATTCCTTTAATACGATACATCAAAGGACCACCTCAATAGTCCTTGAGAGAGGTCCTTGAGGTGAGATTTACGAGAAATCTCGGAATTATTTCTTAGAAATCTTGGAAGCTTAGAAAAGCCTTTCCGAACAGCAGAACTTCGACGCAACGCTTATCTCTTCTTTAAATTAGTAAGATCAGTTTTATTGAAATCTTAACGATCACTGCTTATATTTATAACAAGTGAATTTATATAACAAGAAATGTTAACCAAAGTACTTTGGTAGAAACTCAATCTTTTTCTTCTTTGTCATGTCTTAAAATGTTAAGAATGGGTAATGACCCATTCTAATCATAAATAAAAAATACACTATTATACATAACAGATAATGTAACTATCAACCTAACATCACTATGTGTTAAATATATTCGTTTACAAATAAAGACATGTTATTTTATATTCTAAAAATTCTCTAAAATGACGTGTGGGATAAATCCGAAGACAGGCAGACTTTTTTCTTTGCAATAACAGTGATTTTGGTCGAGTCTCAGTCCATTTAAAGATAGGTATTTAAAGTCAAAATCTAGTTATAACTAAATGATCTGATATTAGGTTTCTTATACTTAAGATATTTAGTCATATGCCTTTATCAAAAACCATATTAAAATAATAATGAACACCGTATATGATAGAATAACCAAATGTTAAATTTGATTCAAAATGTCTGGTCTTTTTGATTGAAAATAACTTTATGTACATGTAAGTAGCAGATGGTATGACTATTGATCAATGCAATAGACGTGGTGGGTCAGTGTTCGATGCTTTGGATTCAGAGTCCTTATTTAAGTCAAATACTCATTCAATGAAGTTCACAAAGAGACCTGCAGTATATTGAAATTACAAGTTAAGATTTTTGCAGTCAAACCAAATACATTTTTATATTTATATATTTAAATGAATCTTCCTTTTTCCTTTGACACTAAAACATGGTTATGAATTTAGTGGTTATGAACATGGTTATTAATTCTTACAATATGAAGCTTATGTGCGTATAATTTAGTTTAATCAGCTGGGATTAGATAATAAACTCAATAAACCAGCTGACGAATAAATAAATATGACAGTCATTACATCTAAAATGTTGATTATTGTAAAAAATTATATTTATTAATAATACTCGCATAGGATTCAGTCATACAAACACAACAATATACTATATAAACACGTAAAAAGGATAGTTAAGTTAGCAAACGCGTTTACTTGGGTGGATCCCACAATAAATTGGTAGACAATATGTAACGGACATGCAAATAAGTTCTATATGAATAATTTAGAACGTCAACAACAATTTTTCAACTTATTTTATGTTGGAATATTAATACAGTAAATAGTAAAAAGTATATACCAGTGATCCAGTAATATATTATAGAAAAATACATGTTGAAACTTCAATCTTTAAATGGTTAAATCTTGATATTAACTTTCAAACGATGCCTGGAGCAAATTCCACTAGCTGAATATAGAAGTTGTTGCGTAAATGCATACAGTTTATTCAATTACAACTGGCCCTGAAGCTGTTGTTAAGTTGCTTCCGATAACAATTTCTACTTCAGGATAAAGATTGCCTGCTCTTATAATTATCTGTAAAAAATTATGATATATTTAGTCTGCACTTGATAACATGGTGTCTACGATTTTGTGTTTGTTTCAAATACCACTTCTTTGTAGCTTGTTGTCATCTTGTTACTAATCAGTCATATAAATATCATATTCCACTGTTATATACATACTCTTTGATTATGAAAGAACATTAAAATTCATATGTTTTATGATTTGTAAATTTATTTCTATCACTTCCATCAAACAACACTGAAAGTCAAAGAAACTTTTTAAAACCCTAACATAAAACAGTTCCTGTGATACGGATCGTAATTTATCATATATTATATAATGCGATTACAACAAAATTGGTATTTTAGGTCTAACGTCCAACAATTCTGAGTGTTAGAAAACCAAATTCATCAACTATTCCGGCAAGGTCTATAGTCTCTAGGTGCTGACTGTACAGAAAGCTAACTACTACAGGGTTAACCCGAGCCGTTACAAAGTCAATAAAGAGGAGTCCAAGAGGTTATCTCTGGACGTGCTCGCCCCTTGATTAGAGACATCACAACCTTGAGACTACATTTCAGTTACACTATTTAGTGTGGCAAATTGATACAGTTAGCATGTACTTTAATATAACTTTTACAACTTGTTTGTTTTTGATGATCCGAACTTAAAAACCATATATTATCTTTGAATAAACAAACTAGTATTCTTGAAAATGCTATACTTTTTAAGATATTAAGCTTTCAAAATTAAACATAGTTGTCATTTTGCATGGTACAAAGTAGGAACTTGATACTCAATAACGAATTAGATATTTTTGTTCCTCATACATGTACCAGGTTTGAAAATAGTATTTTCAGGGGTTATTAAGATATGATAAACTATGTAAAAACCCATTCAGATAGACAGACGGAAAACTAAGCGTTTAAGATGTATGTTAGTATGAACTTTTTTTCTTAGTTTTCTTGCACGTAATAATATCTCCAAGTTTTTGGGGGTTTTATTAGCATAAAGCTATAAAAACAAATTTAGCATGTATAAAGATGTGTCTCTCTTAACATAGGTATGTATCTGTCAGATCTCTAATCAAAGAAAAACCGAAAACAAAATATTGATATCAAAGTTATATTGTTACATTAACATTTTTCAGAGGTGTGAGAACTCTAGATGACTTAGTCTCGTGCACAAGAACATGCAAATATGATTCAGCCAATATTCCTAGAGGCACTTAGCATCAGATTGAATACAACAACTGTTTAAACTGTCGGAGGATATAGGACGAAGGACTTTATTGCTGCTATCATTATAAGAAGGAAAACTACACGTTTGGAGTGGAGTGCTATTATAATAATACTCAGGAAATAACAGACATTCAGTTTGAAGTTGAAATAAGCTTTTCGATTGTAGTTTAACAATATAATTTTATATATATGTTTTAATCTTTTCTGCACCATCCACTGACAGCTCCACCCAACTTATAAAAATATACGTATAGTAATAGTGTTACAACGGATTACAACGGATGTAATCCGGATGGTACAACGGATGGTACAAAATGGTACAACGGATATAATTTATAAATAACTTGTTACAGTTATTTATAAATTATATCTTAGTTATTTTTATAAGTTAAGGTAGGTAAATAAATTTTAAACCACATCTTTGAATTATGAAACACAGAATTTTAGGACATAATATATCTGACAAAAAAAAAGATTAGTTGTTCCAAAAAATAATGGAGGGTAGAAAGATTATACTGTTCAATGGATTTCAGCCTTTGTTAGTATGCATTCTATAGCATACTTAATAAAATTAAATAATTATTGGGTATTATAAAAAGTCTTTTTTTAGCCATCGCTATTCATTGCAAAGATCAATCGAGAGTTCTTCAGTCCTTGGGATTTCTTAATGTATAATTCCAGGCGGGCGAGGCTGTGCCAGTAATTTAACCTTGATTATACATAGTCTTTATCATTCCACTGTCTTATTTTTTCATACAATTTGTACTTTCACAATAAATATCAGTATTTGTCTGTGGTAAGCTATTGCTATTATCTCTATAGCCAGTGATCATACTTAAAAAAGAATACAAACTGCTTCTAATCCTGTTTTAGTGACTTAGCAGTATAGATGTTCACAAGTTAGAAGAACGATTAGCAGTATAGATGTTTACAAGTTAGAAGAACGTTTAGCAGTATAGATGTTCACAAGTTAGAAGAACATTTAGCAGTATAGATGTTCACAAGTTAGAAGAACGTTTAGCAGTATAGATGTTCACAAGTTAGAACAACGTTTAGCAGTATAGATGTTTACAAGTTAGAAGAACGTTTAGCAGTATAGATGTTCACAAGTTAGAAGAACGTTTAGCAGTATAGATGTTCACAAGTTAGAAGAACGTTTAGCAGTATAGATGTTCACAAGTTAGAACAACGTTTAGCAGTATAGATGTTCACAAGTTAGAAGAACGTTTAGAAGTATAGATGTTCACAAGTTAGAACAACGTTTAGCAGTATAGATGTTCACAAGTTAGAAGAACGTTTAGCAGTATAGATGTTTACAAGTTAGAAGAACGTTTCTTTACTACTTTGTCATATCAGGCCTAAAAAAAACATTCTAAGACATTTTACTTTTATTCATGTGTCACCTTTGGTAGGAAGGTTTGGAAGATTGGAAGGAAGTGATGTCAGTTTCTTTGACATCACTGATTGTATTGCTAATAGCCTTTGGTATTTATAGAATTTCCGAAACATACGTTAGCATCCAAATCTTTTACGCTGATACTTTATACCACTGAAAATTTAACAAAGTTGACATGAAACGTTAATTAACTTTTAAAATTAATTATAAAGTTATTGGATATTTACATCAATAGTTACAAATTGGTTTATTTTGTTATATTTTTCAAAAAAAAAAAAAAAAAAAAAAAAAAACTAAGTTTTAATACAATTATTTACTAATGTTCCTTGGAAAGCACCATTTATTATTAAGATAGTAGTTAAGACAAGAAAAAGGGGCTTCAGCTTTACATAGAGTCCAAACTTCTTAGTATTTGTTTGATGTTCAGGTAATTGACAAGCGTCATACTCAGTTGTCTTACCTACACAACATCTGACCCACACTAGATCCAAGTCCATCTCTACTCTACTCTCGTCCACACTGATAACAACCATTGAGTGGACACTGAGAAACTATTAGGAAGACCGAGCAAACAACCTATCGCCTACTATCTCGACGACAGTCTGTCCTCAAGTGCCCGCCCAAGACTACTAACTGCAGAGCAACATGCAACGACTTAGATTTCACAATAAATATCTGTGATTATTAGGACAAACTTAATATCTGATCTGAAAAAAATTTATTCTATATCGTTTTAAAACAATGTCATAACAATATTTGCAGAGTTTATTGTCCTATTCCAAACACATGTGTACTCTCAAATGCATCTAACATTTTGTTAAAGTCAAACTATATTGAATACATTTTACACAAAATTTCATTGTTAAATATTTATGCTATGCAGTTTAATTAAGGTACAACACTTGCATTTATTTAGCTAAGAATATTGATTTCTATTATATTAGGGCTTCAATTATACATTCAATATGAACTATCATTTTCATAGTTCAATATAAATGACGGTTCAATATTAAATAAACAGTTTGGTATCACTCTTGTAAGATTGTATAAAGGGCTTTGTGGTTTGACAGGGTACCAGGTGTGCGGACACCTCTTTGACAGCAGTGAATTTATAGTTACTGTTGGAAATGGTCGCCTCTACTATGTATATTGGCTATTAATTCAACAAGTTAAATATATAAACACAATATATGAATTCAAGGAATAAGCAATTTATTTTAATGTATAACTGGATGACATATAGATTTATATACTCGATATAGTATAACAAAGTACAATTAGAAGATATATGTTAATATATTTATGACGTTAAGTCTGACCCATACCAGTACACGTCTAGTGGTCCAGTGGACCCATCCGCCCACCTATAAACTTATAGTTGTAATGACCCATCCGCCCACCTATACAGTTATAGTTGTAATGACCCACCCACCCACCAATACACTTATAGTTGTAATGATCCACCACCCCATCCATTCAACTACAGTGATTGATTGGTTTAAACAAAAATGTATTATAATTTTCGTTCAAATGACTTTAACCTTGGTATATCCAATAAATGTACTGGAGTCTGAGAGCACATATCGACATTTCAACATTGTAGTTTCCTTTGGATTAATAATATATTAAATAATTTAACTATATGTTATGGAACCCTTAGAAAATGTTATAATTTTAAATACTGTACAACAACCTAGAATGTTGTAAATTAAATTACACATAGATTTGAAATAGTTCAGACTATATAATTATACTACACTCACTAATGCTAGCCACATTATCATATTCTCATATTACCTATCAACTAAGGGACATCCCTGTACGCTTCGCGTGCCAACCCCGTAACTCGCTGCGCTCGTTAAACATCCGCCTCCGTCCTCGGCTGTGAATTTTCACCACAAATAATAGTACGTTAAATGTATACAACGTAAAATCACAATGTTAAATTAATTTATAGTACCTCACTCACATTACATACGGTGCTACCTATTTATAAATATAAACACCCAAATTATGTTACTGAGCCTATTTTAAACGTGTTCATTACATCCTGCCCTGGTTTATCATTATGAAATATCTAACCTCCTCACTATTACAAACACCTATGTTTACATACCAAAAGCTGTTAAAACTTTTTGGAAATTAATATCTACATTTGAACATAGGTTCTGTTGTGTTCATTAAAATATCTCCCCACGTTATTCTTATTACCCAAAAACGTACTTTGAGAGCTTCCCATGCCCTTTGGGGTGAAAATATTTAAGAATTAAGACTTTATTGCGCAACTTCGAATTGAGGAACATTTTTTGACACCTCAACTGTTTAAATTGATCAAGAAATAAGGGAGGTGTTGCGTTGACAAAAACCGTCTTCACGCAATATATAAGTATTCAATATAAGGCCGTAGCTAAGTGGTGGCTTGCCTCACAACTGAACCGGATTTGATTCCCGGTGTGAACGTTTAGATATTTTACTCATGTGCTGCTCCTCTGGGTCGGAACTCCTGTTGCCACAAAAATCCCAAGTGATTTTTAGCGTCGTCTACAATAATTAGCCTGCTCTATCATATGCCCAGTTTCAATAAGCTTGTCTATCTATATGAGGTGAACTACGTCTTCTTTGGGTGTCTCTACCCACTAAAAGCCATACGAAATTTACATAATTAGTTTAGTTTAATATATTGATTGCATGATGAAAAATGCTAAACCCTCAACCTTACCCCACTAAATGAAATTAAAAATCAAAATTAAATGGAAGATAAAATAATATAAAATTCAGCCAGTGACTTGGCTGGTGACGTGATCATCTTCCTCAATATCTTCGTGATTCATCATGATGGCACGACTCTCTGACCTCACTTTCCGATGCATGCACACAACTTTGACCTGGTTATCTGGTTAGGAGTAGGAGATATCATTCGGGGAATTTATCGCAATCCACCATAAAAGGCAAAAGGAAAGAGAGGGTATTGCAGGCCGTTGAGCATACTGTCTACCTCATAGAACTCAATGTATTCCTAATGACGTACGATTCAACAAGCAGCAGGACGTATTGTGAGAGATGTAGTTTTCAACCATTATCGAACTTCACTGATTTAATGCAAAATCACCAACTGACCGATTAAACAAACACATTATCAATATTGTGAGTCATCCTATCAACTATGAACTATGTTTCGTCCACATCGGTACACAAGATACTCTTTACCCTTACAAAAAGACAAGAGTATCGTTATCTTTCAACGAGAGGAAAGAAATCGTAGAAGATCGTGATAATATAAATAAATACAAAACAATCAAACAAGTTTAACTGCAGTCCTGCGCTCATGTTTATTTTTATTTTCATATTCTGAAATAAGATTTTTTTTTAAACCAAATGTAATAACTATTGTTATATTTATCTTTTTCCCATGAGTAGATGATCGTATGAGGCTACGAGGAATTTGAAATATTTTATTTAGGACTCTTTCCGATAATTCACTACCACTACTTTTTCTGTTACACCAAAACCACTACTTTTTTATCACAATTACGGTAAGTTAAGTCAGGTTAGGTTAAGTGGCTACTAAAGTTGAGCACAAACTGGTAAATCCAATGACCGACTTACTGCCTATTGCGCTCTCCGTGTGTTAATTATTGGAAAGTGATAAGATAAGGACATCGATATTGGATTATTAGTGGATAAGGAATACCACAGTGGACGTAAAATAGAGTGGGGAACAATTTTTAGTGCAATAGAATAATTTATCAAGTGGTAGCGAATTAACGGAAACGATCCACGTTGTGGTTTAACAATATAGTCTCATTGCTATAAAAATGAATGTATCCCTCTCATTTGGTCAAATGCTCTACAACGAAATACTAAAACATACTCCATCCTAACCTTAAAGTAATATCTTATCTAAACTTATTTAATGACCTTAATGACCTTGATGACCTCGATGACCTTGATGACCTTGGTGATCACCTCCAATCCATCGAACAATTGTATTCTACACCTTGGTCATCATTGTTTACTTACGTATCTGGTCTTCAATGGATTACATAATCCATACATAATATATACTAAACGATTTATAAAAAAATCAAAATGTAATATCAGTCTATTTCAGTTGAATACTCGCTATTCCAACTAATTACAATATTTAGAAAGTTCGTCAATATTAAATTGTTCCATCATCTCCACTTGCCTAGTAATCTGTCTTTCATTATATTGATAACACCAGTGATATCGGATTCCTAGCGGATAAGGAATACCACAGTGAACGTAAAAATGATTAAAGAACAGTTTTAGACCAATATAATAATTATCAAGTGGTAGTGAATTAATGGAAAAAAAAGTAATAGTAGTGAATTAACGGAAAAGATCCTTTATTGTAACCATTTGTGGACAGTATAAAAATTACTGAATGTCATTGGCCTCGTTTCATTACAAAGTGACTTTATAAAAAGTTACACTGTGCAATTAAATTTTAAAATGATTTAGTTATTTTCAATTATTTATCTCATGTAAATAAACGTATTGTGAAATAATATTTTATGTACATCTTATTTATATTCTGAGCCTATGTGTATTAGAATATAACCATAACAGTAATGGATAAACAAGTAATAATAAAATGTCAGAATAAACTCCATAGCATACAAAATACATACCACAGAATATAATTTACTATTTTTGTATGTTAATTATACTAACGAATATCAAACTAAAACCTGTTTTAAACATTATTCAGTATGTTCAAAAACCAAGCATAACCCAAACTATAACAGCCTTTCATCATTAAAAGTATAATGACATGATGAAGCAGTTAGCATATATTTACTAAGATTTAGGTATGCAATTACACACACCCAAAATCTCCTTAAAATCTACACGTAATATATTATAACCCACCCACCCATACACGTACAGTGGTATTGACCCACCTGCCCACCCATACACGTACAGTGGTACCATTTTTTTAATATGGGTTAAAAAGGATGAAGAAGTGTACATCGCTTAAAACTTGTACTTTACAACAGCATATAAACATGTGATTTAGCCAATATTACAAGAGGCACTTAGCATCAGATTGAAACAACAACTGTTTAAACTGCCGGCGAATATAGGACGAAGGACTTAATTGCCTGCCAGTACTATAAAACTGGAAAATACACATTTGGAGTTCAGTGCAAATATAAACATTCTAGAGGTAAAAACTGCAAGGAAATAACATAACTATTTAAGTACTTTGTTTTTGTACTTTGGTATTAAATACTAAATAGATCTGAGGCCACAATCATCTAGAGTGTTATTTGAGTTTTATGACCTTACAACAAACAATTATTATTTTCATAATAATCAATCGTTTTTTAATAAAGACAAGATTTAAAGGTATACTTATTATGACTTCAAAGGTATGATTTTCTTAAAACATACATTCGCGTTTCTAATGTTGTGTATTTCTAATAATCAGATATTGTTTTATATTATTACATGAACATACTTTCCATATAAAAAACCTTGTGATTCTAACGTTGTTTTTTTAAAAATAATATAGACATTTTATAACACGTGTAAAGTATTACCATGAAACATTTTAAAATCCATATAAAGTAGCAAAAGAATAAAACCCCATAGCATAACTGTATTATATGACGCAAATCTATCCGGACTAGTTAGGCAATCTGGTCCGGCCAGGTCTACAGTCTCTATGTGCTGACAGTAGTGAAAACTAACTACTACAGGGTTAAGCCGAGCCGTTACACAGTCAATAAGGAGGAGTCCAAGAGGTTATCTCTGTACGTGCTCGCCTCTTGACAAGAGGTGTCCAATTGAAAGGGATATTACAACCCTGAGCAACTACACTTTGGACTACATGTTTTTAGTTATAGTGTTTTGTGAAAGTTTGTTATAGTATTTCTGGGTAAGTTGTTGGAAATATAATTTCTTTTTACAGTACTAACTTTCAGTGACCTAATACTGTCTAATTAAGCTGTCATACCACCTGACGGTATACTCCAGTGGTACTTTATTTCTGTTAGGGTGTGCACAAAATATTACTTTTTAAAATTCACAATCACATCACACTTGTGTTTAAACCAATAATATTTTTTTGTCTTAAAACAATAAAAATAAGAATATATGGCAAAAGTAAATTTATTAATATGCACTATAATTACCTTAGTTCTCAATTTAAAATAATAATGAAATATTTATTTTGTTTCAATGCAGTCCTTTTTTCTCAGTACCGTACACTTTATGGTCAGCCAGAGCTGAGACTGACAAGTTTGATGTCAGTAATTAATATTTTGTTAATATTTTTTAGACATAAGTGCTTTATTTAATTTATTTATTTAAAATTAACAAAAATATCGGTTCAGAGTAAGAAGGCTAATAGGCCTACTACTTTAGATAAATGTCATCACGAAATGTATTTTATCAACTCTCAAAAGGTCAACGATACAGTTATATCTTATTTCAAAAATATGAAAGTATACGATTTAGAATTTATACCACTATACCAGTTGTTTCGATCTTTATTATTTATTTACAAGGTAGAGAGAAAAATTAATTGTTGATTGCAATATCTCTGAGCCCTTATTGTTGATTGCAATATCTCTGAGCCCTTATTGTTGATTGCAATATCTCTGAGCCCTTATTGTTGATTGCAATATCTCTGAGCCCTTATTGTTTTCGTACTTTTATATTATCAAGGAACAAATACTAAATAGGAAATTCAATCTTATTTAGTAAGTCCGGGAAGATTTAGTCTGTTTTGATGCTAGTTGGGTAACCAAAGACAGCAAGGCGCTATTGTCGTGTTAGTAGTTTTAATTATAATATACTAGCAGCTAGCATTTTACTATCTCCCAGCTAACACTGAAACATGGAAAACGTTTGCCTTAAGTTTGACCTTAATATTTAATCTGTTTCATAATGACATAAATGACGGTCACTGTAGTAAATAATGATTGACAATATACATTAGCTGTAAACATGACATAAACATGAAATTGACATTAAGTTATTATTACTTTGTGGTATTAAATAGTTTATCGTGATATGTTAAACATTTACTTGATTAAATATAAATAATAAGTATCTTGATCTTAAAAATTATCAGAAATTTTAAACTAAACATTTGGGTAAAGCAGCAGTATTTAACGAATGATTACAATTTGCTTTTGGTCCGTTGTTCTTATTGTGTAGTACTATAACCTCTACGATATGTCATATTTATTGTACTACTGACAATCTAGTGTGAACTAAGATTTATCACACTGTCTTAGTTACACACACACTGATTTTATTAATTATATAGCTTAGATTATACTAATAACGATATTACAAGCTCTTGTGTTCAACAATAACTTTAAAGGTATGTAAAAAGTTAAACAAAACTATTACTTAGTCTACACACGACTTTCTGATTAAAATAATAACAATCACACGTACGTTTTTTAAATTATATTTACTAACCACGAACTACTGCAATCACAGTGCTACTGTTTAGTACTGGTAACACACGTAAATAAATACATGCCTATACTTCACAGTCTCCTCAATGTATTATAAACACATCCTACACGATATAAACAAAAACATTCCCCAATTTCCTAAAGTCTCTGCAACCTCACAAAGTTCTAATCATCTTATGTTGATTCAATACATGCCTATACTTCACAGTCTCCTCAATGTATTATTTCTACACGATATAAACAAAAACATTCCCCAATTTCCTAAAGTCTCTGCAACCTCACAAAGTTCTAATCATCTTATGTTGATTCAATACATGCCTATACTTCACAGTCTCCTCAATGTATTATTTCTACACGATATAAACAAAAACATTCCCCAACTTCCTAAAGTCTCTGCAACCTCACAAAGTTCTAATCATCTTATGTTGATTCAATACATGCCTATACTTCACAGTCTCCTCAATGTATTATTTCTACACGATATAAACAAAAACATTCCCCAACTTCCTAAAGTCTCTGCAACCTCACAAAGTTCTAATCATCTTATGTTGATTCAATACATGCCTATACTTCACAGTCTCCTCAATGTATTATTCCTACACGATATAAACAAAAACATTCACAACGCTCCAATCACCTTACGTTGATCAAATAAGGACTTTGTTTCATGTAAACTAAAGTATCCTTATGACGAAACTATCGTGCTAGACCACATAAATACCATGTTAGTTCGTTTGTAAGGACTACAATATTGTCTTTATTCTTATTGACTTATTATTCTTATTGTTGTATTATTAGCACTAATAAGTATTTTTTTAGTATGTTTCTAGGCAAAATGGTGCCCAGTTTAAGTGTTCAGCGGTATAACAATTTAACTTTTCCCTTAATCTTCCTATAAAAAACATTCAATACTCCTAATATAATATACCTTTCAATTGTCAAATAATTACAATGAAGTAAATCTCAATGCGTACACTATAAGTGGTTTTATTAACATTTATACTAAATATTAGGTCAAATATATGTATAGACACATAAATTTATCTGGAGCTATTGAATAAGAAAAAGTCCATAAAACTACTCATGCAAAAGCTTTTCAAACAAAATGTTTAATTTAGCATTTCATAAAATCGAAATTTAACGCTGATGTTATTTATTGTCAAATAAATAAGTTATCTTTACATCAAGAATTTAACTACCACAACTTTACCTTTCAAATGAGCTCAAACTCAAGAAGGTATTTTGAGAATAAGTTTGATAATAGTAGTCGCAAAGAGAACAACTCGAGCCTTGGTCTTTGATAGTTACTGAAGCGTTTCCATTTAACAATAATGGAGTTAGCTCAGTGAGACCTGCTTCCTTCAAACTAGCGGTAATATAAGTCTTAAAACACATTACCAGCTCTTTAAACGTTTTTTCAATTTCTCTATTCGTAAATATAGTTTAAAATGTTAATGACCTAAAATGTATAAATTTCAAATATTACTTATTACAACTACATTGCATTTTACAAATTATTTCATCTAAATAGATAGTAATAAATTTGTATTGAAATTAACATAGTATAATAGTTTGCTATACCTAAAAAATAATACTTTTCAATGAAATTCAAAAAAGGAAGGAGGCGCTGCTTTAGTAACAGTTAAAATACTAACCATTTATAAGACCAAAGAATATTTATAGTAAAATAATTGAAAAAATTACTCTAATTAGTAATGTTCTTAAAATGTTATAAAATTCCGTTGAAGTGTGTCTTTCTGTTCATAATGTGTTTAATATTATCATGCTGTAATATCATCTTAAGTCTCTTTACCCATAACAACAAAAAACTCATTTAATTTTTTTATTTTTAATCATTTTAGAATGGCTATGTAACCATACAATGTTCATTAAAGTATAAACATGCAGAGGTCAAGAGAAAGTTCGACTATTTTAATGTTATACATTATGTAAATTAATGTTATTAATTTGCCCTATATATGTAAGGTATGTAATTTACTTAATTACGTACATTATATGCCTTATGTTATATTCAGGATTATCAACAACAACAAATGTTCTAGATGTATACAAAGCGTAATACTATGCAATGCCATTTAAACTAATATAAATAAAAAAAGTTCTTTTATAAAGGTTGAAAACTTATAGATGTCATTATTTTTTTTTTTCGTAATAGATTTATCTGAAGTAGTTTTTATAATTATGAATTTAAACCCTTATTACTATTTAAGGAACAATTAGCCGGTACAATAATTTTAAACAGCTGATATAAAAAACACAAACATGACTCAAAAGCTTGGCTAGTTTGATTGTCATTGTGAAATGTTTAAGGTGAGTTCTAGTCTACTAACTCTGACAATATTGTACTAAAGTAGACTTACTGTGTTTTCTAGACTGTAACACTTTGTTATCTAGGAGAATGACAGAAGACTGAGCTGGCCAGCTCCCTTCCTTATATTAAACTTCAATACTAAACATATTTTAATGAAATTCGAACACTGAACCCACTCACACACGTATAGTGGTATTGACCTAATCATTCGCCCATACACACACATTGGCATTGACTCACTCACGTACTTACGTATGCTATAATATGGTAATGCACATAACAGAACAATTTATGAAACAGAAATTAAAGGTTGTGAAACATCTCATATTGTCTGACAAGCACGTTCTGAAGTGACTTTAAGGCAGCATCCCCCTTCAATGAATAGGGGTGACTTCTGGATAATTGTATGGGAAATATCTGCAAGGGTAATTAGTCTGCGAGTTCCGTGCACGTAATATATTTATGTATTCAGCCGGATATTAGTTCAAACTACAAGTGGCAGCAAGAACTACAAGTGTGTTCGTCTGTCTATTAAGTATGACATAAGTATATTTTAAACTAATTATCAGTTATTATGCTGGCTTGATGATCATAAGGACGATGATGATTCAATGATTGCAATAATTAAAACTAATTATACATGATAATTTTTCTAAACTCTGGTTAAATTGTATTTTATAAAAAGCTCATTATGTTTACATTTTTGACGAGCCATATTATACTTTCATCGTTTTATTTCTTTTAATGTGAATACTTCAGTCGGCATTGGCAGATAACATATTGAACATTGGGAAATATTATAAATTTTTAACTAAAATTTTATTTTATGCAAAGTAGTTTATTAGTAAATAAATCTGTGTAAATAACTCAAAATAGTGACACTTACGCTTTACAACATAGCCTAACCTTAACTATATAGTAAACATGTAGGTTTACTATTTAGTAAAAAAATATAAAATTAACTCGAAAGCCTGTTTTATTAGTTTTGATAGTTAAAAGTGTAATCTCTAAATTTTCTTTTGCAGTTTTAATTTTTTATATACCTATGTAGCATGGTTCGATATAAATAGTGTCACTTATTGTCTAATATTTTATGGCAACTAAATCCTGCATCAGCTGATTTAATTCTGCATGATTGATCAACCAAGTACAGATATTTTAGTGGATGTTTTGTTACATAGAAATTATTTTTAAACTGTATTTAATGTTAGCCTTTTAGTTATTAGTAAATAACTACTCGTAACTAAAATGTTCATTGGTTCGTTGAAGTTGAACATTTTAATTTCAATAATTAAAACAGGAAAAATGTCCCGTACATAATAATAAATATTGTACTTACAGTTAATTATAATTCATAGTTAAGTAATTTAGTACTTTGTTCCTCTTGTCTGTTATTACAAACTCTTAAGCATAAATTATTACTCTCATACTCATAACATATTCACCTGTTACTATATTGAATTTTAACTAATATTACTGGCCTCTATGTACATGCACTTGCCAAAAGTCAAATATCAGGTGACATTGCTAACCCTTGTAGCTGGTGGTGTGAACCCCGTCAACACGCTTCACCCCTCTACCTAAAATTAAAACACCAATTGAACTTATGATGTAACGCGGGTCGGTTCTCGCGTCGCGACTGCTGTGACCCTCTCTTACACTGTATGGTTCTTATTTCATTAATCAGTGATGGTATTTTTTGTCAATCTCTCTTCTAC
Source organism: Stictocephala bisonia (assembly GCA_035578905.1). Taxonomy (NCBI): domain Eukaryota; kingdom Metazoa; phylum Arthropoda; class Insecta; order Hemiptera; family Membracidae; genus Stictocephala; species Stictocephala bisonia. Next base: position 107,074 of record JAQJVL010001089.1, on the reverse strand, counting down.
CCAGCATTTTATTCAAAATTCTAAAGTGTGTGAACTCTCAGTTTTGTTGTGTTGTGTTGTGCTCCGAACTGACCGCTAGACAACATCGACATCCCAGTCCTAGTGGATCCATCTCTACGGTCAGCTCTCATCCTCTCGGTCCTTCGCTCCAAGATATGCACTATATCCAATAAAGGTACAGTTGGTTCTTTTCATTAATATCTACACATAAAACAAATATCCCTGTGATCTTCGTGATGAACTCTTTTGTACTATTTCTTTTACTACCGTGGACGTTAGTTGGTCCTCCGAAAAGGCATTAAATTTAACAATCATTTAAAGCAAGCCCTTAACAACAAATGTAACTAAATATGTGTTCCAAATACGGTGTGTAGTGTTTACATTTAACATTGCATTTTTTTTACTCAAAATTATTTTATGTTACTGAGTCCCAAAAATGCAATTTTATGTTAGTGCTTTTTTCTCACACTGTATGGAAGTGAATGGTTGGCATGCTGTATTGTATATTATTAGACTGCTCCTCTAATAATAATATTGTTAGAATTAGAATAATCATTCTCAATTTCTCGACAATCTTTGATCATTAGTGTAAGAGCAATATTTGTTAATGCTAGATACATTACAAAAGAAGACCTGTATATATTTTTTTTTTGTCTACTTAGTAGAGAAGTGAATTAGTATCAAAGGTAAAATTATTATACTTTCACTTAATTTTACTGTAATTTTAGAACTGACTTAGCCGAGAAAGTAGAATTATTCGTATGTGCTCTTCCTTAAGATTGAATTCAGCTTCAGGTTTTTATTATACAATTTTAGTAATTAATTAATTACAACAGTAATACTAATTAATAAATGGTGAGAAGACATTTATTATACTTTGTAGAGAACCAAGTCAATGTTTTAAAACATTTATTTGTATTAAATTTAATTCAAACATAAAATATAAATCATATATTGTTTTTAGAATATTATAATGGAAGACGATTGTTTTACATAAACCATTCAACAAATTTGTAGCTTATTTAATATAGATTATCATCTTCTATGAATATGCACTTAGTATGAATTAAGACGTGTCGCAGCTTTGAATAGAATGTTGATGTCGGTGACAGTAAAGCAATCAGCTAAGTACAGAAACACCTGTGACTTTGGGAGTGATAAGTTGAACTTCAATATGTAGGAATATGGCGTTTAGGTATACTTTCATTTTATTATGTTTACTTTAATTATATTCCTAAAAAACTTTACTGTGGCAAAGACGTTATAAAAAACTATTACGTAAGATTAAGTATAGCCAATATGTGTTAGGGAACTAATTTAAACCTTTATATTCAGGAAAATGTCTAATTTCCTTTAAGACCCCTATATTTCAAAATATCTCCAATTTTACCATTAATTGTCTTTTATCTCAAGTGTTTAAACATAAAAGAGCCTAATATAATTTACATATTTTCATGCTAGTTCAAGTCATCACTAAACGAGAATTCAATGTTACGGTATATAAATAATAATACACCTATGAAGATGGCATAAATGCCGAAACCGCTTAGTGTTGATTTAATAAAAAATGTGTAAAGGTGCTCAATTGTTATTTTATATTATAACTTTATAATAGATCAAATAATGAAAATATATTTCATTTAACTAAGTGTTTCTAACCCCGACTTATCCAAATACCAAGGTTTAGAGTCTTCAAGTCTTGGAAGTATGCAAATACCTTCTGTATCATGCTAATGCGAAGTCTGATACTCCTCGTCTACATTTTCTAGCCCCGACTTATCCAAATACCAAGGATTGGAGTCTTCAAGTCTTGGAAGTATACAAATACCTTCTGTATCATGCTAATGCGCAGTCTGATACTCCTCGTCTATATTTTCTAGCCCCGACTTATCCAAATACCAAGGATTGGAGTCATCAGGACTTGGATTTATGCAAATACCTTCTGTATCATGCTAATGAGCAGTCTGATACTCCTCTGACCCCGACTGTTTCTAACCCCGACTTATCCAAATACCAAGGATTAGAGTCTTCAAGTCTTGGAAGTATGCAAATACCTTCTGTATCATGCTGATGGGCAGTCTGATACTCCTCGTCTACAGTTTGTAACTCTGACTTATCCAAATACCAAGGATTAGAGTCTTCAAGTCTTGGAAGTATGCAAATACCTTCTGTATCATACTGATGGGCAGTCTGATACTCCTCGTCTACAGTTGAAATTAATTATTTGGAAAAAACAAAAATAAATGTAACAAAAAGTTCAGTAATAGTTCGTTTTGAAAGCTCATCTAACTTCCAGTACTCATTCCTCAACCTTTTTTATACATGAGACAGTTAATTATAAATGAAATTCCCCTTATCCATACTTTTTTGCCGTTCTGTTTAATCATTCTCCATGGCTTATCAAATAACACAATTAATTCTCTTCAAAGAAAAAGCTAAAACATTATTTTGAATGCCGAAGAGATGGAGGTTTATAACAGTTATCTAATAAGGTTATATAAGAAAATGAAACCAAGATAAATTAATGTTTTCATATAAAGACAAAAGAAATATTTGTAGATACTTGTACTGTTCTATGATCTATGCTACCAGCTCATTTAGGTATCTACCACATGCCATATTCATCAACTGTCCGGTTTCCTGTGAGGTTCCTCTTTAAATAAAACTATATTTTGTGCATATTTATAAATTATTTACACAATAGTTTCCTATTATTAGTAAGATTGCAACTGTTCGGAGGTTTTATGTATATTTATATGATAAGGTCTATAATGTTTATATATATACATAAAACACCGCAGGTATAGTTACTAATTTCAATGGAGAGAGTTTCAATTTTTTAGTTGAATACGTAAGCCCATACACGAACAAATGTAGGGACCCACCCGCCGACCAAAACACGTACGGTGGTAGTATCCCAACCGCCCACCCATACACGTACAAATGTAGGGACTCACCCGCCTACCCATACACAAACAATGGTATTAAAATACACGTACGGTGATAGTGACCCACTCACCCACACATACACATACGGTGGTAGTGACCCACCAGCCCACCCATACACGAACAATGGTATTGACCCACCTGCCACCCATTCACGTACGGTGGTATTTGAGCATATATAACAAATGTATTTACCAAAACCCATAATGGCGGATATCTGTGTGATACAAACTATGTCCAAAAGTAATGACTTGTATCATTTTAATATTAAATGGGTAGGGATTTAATATTAACTATAACATTTATTACTTTGTGTGGCTTTTTGTTCTAGTAACTAACAGGATCATGAAAACTGCATTAGTTATTTTACAATATGTATAATAAAATATGCTGATATTAAAAAACAAAACCCTTAATTTAACAACATAATATGTTAAACAGATTAAAGTTGGTTCAGTAAGTATACTTATACCTTTATATAACTCTTAACAATAGGTTAAGTATTGGTTAACAATGAAAATTAAAATTGAAGTAATAATTTTTATTAGGTTTTATTTCATATCATTATTTCACTAAGCTAATATTAATAATTTGAGTAAATATGTTTCATGAAAAAAAGTTATAAAATATCTGTAAATTCAATGAAACAACAATACTTTCAATGTAATATGAATTTATTTTGGTTATATTTTACTAAGCCTTTTGATCATTGAATAAAAACACGCATAACCATGTAATTACTAATTTATTACACTTTCCAATGTATGATTTAATAATTTTTTATTACAATAGTTAATGCATTTCGTGGTATTAAAACAGTCCAAGCTGTGCAAGGATAAACCAATTATTTTTGAATATTTAGGTACTGTTGGAAAATATGAGCACTAATGGACAAGTGCAGTGATTTGAATAGACTTCCATTTCCATAAGAATCCACTATATAGAAAACATTTTCATTATTAATCATTTTATAAAAAGTAAATAATAATCTTGATAGTACAGTATGATAATATAGATAGTTGTGGGGATAATAATGTAGATGGAAAATATAAATAAATATTATATTATTATCATATAACTACGATAAAAGCTAACATACAAGTTAGGAAATTTAATGTGAAACATTTAGAGAAATTATAATTAAATAAATTATTGATTAACTGAAATGAACAAATAACTCTATGATTGCTGTTAAGAAGCATACACATGTTGTAAGTTGCAAACTACATTAACGGCTAGGTGTTAATTAGGACTTTGTGGTCTTATAATCAACAATAGTTGTACTTTTTGTGTGGTAATAAAAACATAACCCATTCCATTTTTTCCGTTAAAATATATTTTCGGTTCATTATAAAATAATATAACGCAATATATGAATGTCACTGGTAAATATATACATCTTGTGTCTAAAACGAAGGCAACTGTAAAGGCTGCTTTACTTTTTGACATGTGCTAGACAGGTAACAAAGTAAAGGCTGCTTTACTTTGTGACGTGTGTTAGGCAAGTAACAAAGTAATGGCTGCTTTACTTTGTGACATGTGCTATCCAGGTAACAAAGTAAAGGCTGCTTTACTTTGTGACATGTGCTAGGCAGGTAACAAAGTAAAGGCTGCTTTAATTTATGACACGTGCTAGGCAGGTAACAAAGTAAAGGCTGCTTTACTTTGTGACGTGTGCTAGGCATGTAGCAAAGTAAAGGCTGCTTTACTTTGTGACGTGTGCTAGGCAGGTAACAAAGTAAAGGCTGCTTTACTTTGTGACGTATGCTAGGCAGGTAACAAAGTAAAGGCTGCTTTACTTTGTGACCTGTGCTAGGCAGGTAACAAAGTAAAGGCTGCTTTACTTTATGACATGTTTTAGGCAGGTAACAAAGTAAAGGCTGCTTTACTTTGTGACATGTGTTAGGCAGGTAACAAAGTAAAGGATGCTTTACTTTGTGACATGTGCTAGGCAGGTAGCAAAGTAAAGCATCCTTTACTTTGTGACATGTGTTAGGCAGGTAATAAAGTAAAGGCTGCTTTACTTTGTGACGTGTGCTAGGCAGGTAATAAAGTAAAGGCTGCTTTACCTTGTGACATGTGCTAGGCAGAAAATAAAGTAAAGTCTGCTTTACTTTGTGACATGTGCTAGGCAGATAACAAACTAAAGGATGCTTTACTTTGTGACATGTGCTAGGCAGATAAAAAAGTAAAGGATGCTTTACTTTGTGACATGTGCTAGGCAGGTAAAAAAGTAAAAGCTGCTTTACTTTGTGACATGTGCTAGGCAGGTAACAAAGTAAAGGCTGCTTTACTTTGTGACGTGTGCTAGGCAGGTAACAAAGTAAAGGCTGCTTTACTTTGTGACGTGTGCTAGGCAGGTAAAAAAGTAAAGGCTGCTTTACTTTATGACATGTTTTAGGCAGGTAACGAAGTAAAGGCTGCTTTACTATGTGACATGTGTTAGGCAGGTAACAAAGTAAAGGATTTTTTACTTTGTGACATGTGCTAGGCAGGTAAAAAAGTAAAGCATCCTTTACTTTGTGACATTTGCTAGGCAGGTAATAAAGTAAAGGCTTCGTTACTTTGTGACATGTGTTAGGCAGGTAACAAAGTAAAGGATGCTTTACTTTGTGACATGTGCTAGGCAGGTAACAAAGTAAAACATCCTTTAATTTGTGACATGTGTTAGGAAGTAACAAAGTAAAGGATGCTTTACTTTGTGACATGTGTTAGGCAGGTAAAAAAGTAAAGCATCATGTACTTTGTGACATGTGTTAGGCAGGCAACAAAGTAAAGGATGCTTTACTTTGTGAAATGTACTAGGCAGGTAACAAAGTAAAGCATCATTTACTTTGTTACATGTGCTAGGCAGGTAATAAAGTAAAGGCTGCATTACTTTGTGACATGTGTTAGGCAGGTAACAAAGTAAAGGATGCTTTACTTTGTGACATGTGTTAGGCAGGTAACAAAGTAAAGGATGCTTTTCTTTGTGACATGTGCTAGGCAGGTAACAAAGTAAAGCATCCTTTCATTTGTGACATGTGTTAGGCAGGAAACAAAGTAAAGGATGCTTTGTTTTGTGACATGTGCTAGGCAGGTAACAAAGTAAAGCATCCTTTACTTTGTGACATGTGTTAGGCAGGCAACAAAGTAAAGGATGCTTTACTTTGTGACATGTGCTGGACAGGTAACAAAGTAAAGCATCCTTTATTTTGTGACATGTGCTAGGCAGGTAATAAAGTAAAGGTTGCATTACTTTGTGACATGTGTTAGGCAGGTAACAAAGTAAAGGATGCTTTACTTTGTGACATGTGTTAGGCAGGTAACAAAGTAATAGATACTTTACTTTGTGACATGTGTTAGACAGGTAACAAAGTAAAGGCTGCTTTACTTTGTGACATGTGTTAGGCAGGTAACAAAGTAAAGGATGACATGTGCTAGGCAGATAACAAAGTAAAGGATGCTTTACTTAGTGACATGTGCTAGGCAGGTAACAAAGTAAAGGATGCTTTACTTTGTGACGTGTGTTAGGCAGGTATAAAGTAAAGGATGCTTTACTTTGTGACATGTGCTAGGCAGGTAACAAAGTAAAGGATGCTTTTCTTTGTGACATGTGCTAGGCAGGTAACAAAGTAAAGGATGCTTTACTTTGTGACATGTGTTAGGCAGGTAACAAAGTAAAGGATGGTTTACTTTGTGACGTGTGTTAGGCAAGTAACAAAGTAAAGGATGCTTTACTTTGTGACGAGTGTTAGGCAGGTAACAAAGTAAAGGATGCTTTACTTTTTGACGTGTGTTAGGCAGGTAACAAAGTAAAGGATGCTTTACTTTGTGACATGTGCTAGGCAGATAACAAAGTAAAGGATGCTTTACTTTGTGACGTGTGTTAGGCAAGTAACAAAGTAATGGCTGCTTTACTTTGTGACATGTGCTATCCAGGTAACAAAGTAAAGGCTGCTTTACTTGGTGACATGTGCTAGGCAGGTAACAAAGTTAAGGATGCTTTACTTTGTGACATGTGTTAGGCAGGTAACAAAGTAAAGGATGCTTTACTTTGTGACGTGTGTTAGGCAGGTAACAAAGTAAAGGATGCTTTACTTTGTGACGTATGTTAGGCAGGTAACAAAGTAAAGGATGCTTTACTTTGTGACGTGTGTTAGGCAGTTAACAAAGTAAAGGATGCTTTACTTGGTGACATGTGCTAGGCAGGTAACAAAGTAAAGGATGCTTTACTTTGTGACATATGCTAGGCAGGTAACAAAGTAAAGGATGCTTTACTTTGTGACATGTGCTAGGCAGATAACAAAGTAAAGGATGCTTTACTTTGTGACGTGTGTTAGGCAGGTATAAAGTAAATGATGCTTTACTTTGTGACATGTGCTAGGCAGGTAACAAAGTAAAGGATGCTTTTCTTTGGGACATGTGCTAGGCAGGTAAAAAGTAAAGGATGCTTTTCTTTGTGACATGTGCTAGGCAGGTAAAAAGTAAAGGATGCTTTACTTTGTGACATGTGCTAGGCAGATAACAAAGTAAAGAATGCTTTACTTTGTGACATGTGTTAGGCAGGTAACAAAGTAAAGGATGCTTTACTTTGTGACATGTGCTAGGCAGGTAACAAAGTAAAGGATGCTTTACTTTGTGACATGTGTTAGGCAGGTAACAAAGTAAAGGATGCTTTACTTTGTGACGTGTGTTAGGCAGGTAACAAAGTAAAGGATGCTTTTCTTTGTGACGTGTGCTAGGCAGATAACAAAGTAAAGGATGCTTTACTTTGTGACGTGTGTTAGGCAGGTAACAAAGTAAAGGATGCTTTAATTTGTGACGTGTGTTAGGCTGGTAACAAAGTAAAGGATCTTTATGACTAAATATATTTAAACATTGTAAAATAAATATTTTTGGATGAATTTAAAGCATGATATAATGTTTGATACTAAATATGACATTAATTAATCCATGTGTAAATACTGTTATATCCTGTCAATACAGTTAGAATGTCTTTGTAACCACGAGAAGTTTACTATCGTGTCATAAATTAATGGGCAGTAAACTTTTTAAATTTGGCTAATGTCTAAGTTATGTATTTTCGATCCACAAAAACATTTTTTTTTTTCAATTTATAAACATAGAAATGTTAATAATAACACAGAATTATTATGTCATTTTATATAAGAATCTGCTTGATATTGTCATATTAATCACTTTATTACACAATCTATTACTTTTTTATGTGTTAAGGTTAAATGGCCATAGATTTCTATATAATATATTAAGGGTATAAGGTTATATACGTCACATACAATATAATTGGTAGTATTGTATATAACTTTTAATAGATGTTTTTCAACTTTAAAATATAATAGTGATTTTGCACGCTTGATTTTAGTAGATTAAATGTTAATAGTTAAGCGTAAAGTTTGTCTATTCATGCACGAGACTTAGTGATATGTAATCATGCAGTAAGTGCCAGCAGAAAAATATGCTGTTATTGCACCAGCAATCAGTCATGCAACAGAAGTTGTGTTGTGAAATCCCGCTACGCGGAATCCCGACATTCCGTAACAGAATGTGTAACGCCAGGTTTGCAGTGGAAGCCGATTGTACAATGGCATGATGGATCACACTGCGGTGTTCCGTGGTCAGATAATGTGAAGTAATGTCCACTTATACAGTGGAAATGTGTATTCTCTTGTATAGATATAACGTTTTATTTTCTACATTTTCAAGGTTGTAATAGAAATTAATTACATTTCAGTTAGCGATAATTTGTTGTTACTATTATACTAATTAAATTTGCCCAATCAGACCACGAGAAATACACTCAGCACTATTTTTATGAACCGGCTGCTTTGGCCCAAACTTGTCAATTTTTTTCAGAATGAGGTCTCTTTAATTTCAGAGGGTTTGAGACTTTGATAACTCTATACAGTTTTAAAAATATTGTAGTTTTTAATTTAAAATCTTGTAGGGCTTACTCGTGATTACTGACCCTCCCACCCATCCATATACGTACAGTAGTATGCAAATCCCAACCACCCATACAACAACAGTTGTTGTTTTAGTTATTTTACTTCCTCTGACAACCCCCTGACAAACTTTTCAATCTGTCATTTGTAGTTGTTTGTTAAAAGCAACTTATTAAGACGTGCTATTTGTTAAACTTTGCTAATATAATTGAATAAGGAAATTATTTATATTTTGTCTTATTTTCTGAAGAACTTTTGGCAAGAATTTAGTAGTGGATATGAGAAGTCATCTGATCCATCTTCTTTTTTCCCATTAAAATATGTAGAGCAAGTCCTTCCAAATTTTCTCTCAGGATTTCAGTTTGTTTTTGAGCAGTGTATATACCTCGTCAAAATTTCTGGAGGGCATTGGCAGTAGATAGACAGCGTACATCAATATGAGGTTTTTTTTAATGTCAAGGTTTATCAAACTTTTTAATATTTTTTGGCTACAACATTCTCCGAGTTTTGTTCTAAAGCATAGATATGGAAAGACCAAATAGTAGTATGAAATGACCCTCTCCCTGTATAATTAACTTTATTTAATATTCAAAATTGTTAAGATACACTTTCTCAATATATTTTTGATTTAATCTGTTAGAAGTATTTTTTTTCAATGGTAAAGTTTTTAGGTCTGGACAAAAGAGACGGTTGATGGAATCATAAGCTTTTCAAAAAATGCACAAAACAAACAATTAAAAAATATCTTTTCATGCCTAAAAAGAAGTGTAAAACATTTGCTCGAAGTGGTATTTTTGTTCTAAACCTGACTTGGTATTCCACAATAATTTGTCCTAGTATTTCAATATTTTATATACTATTTTAAGATGGTATTTGACAAAGATAATGCTGCTGTATGAGAATTTTACTGCAAGTGAATATTTTGTTAAGATAATCATAACAAGATAAGTTGACACTGGTGGGGATTTATTTCTTCCAAGGATAATTTTATAACTATCATGCCTGTACCTAGAATAAGGCTGGGTCGCTGAACTCTTAGCTACAAGGAAACTGCTTAAGATACAAAGTGGTTTTTATTCGTATACGTGTGTATAGGACTGCTTATTTCATCCACAACTATCTACCATATGGCAGAAAATTCACTCTCTACTACCTGTAACCCATCCAATTCCTTAGGGAATGGTTGATACCTAGATTTAAATTTTGGATTATAAAATCGATTCTTGAAGTATGGAGTCCAATCGTTATGGTTATTGTAAAGATATAAAGCCAATAAGTGTTTTGATAGCGTGCATCTCTTAATGGTAACTGATAAGATCAGGTGACGTTAAAAAATGACAAATTGAACTGGGTGGCAAATCTTAAACTATTGTGTACACGCTAGTCATCTTTATCATAGTTTATACTAAACCAAGAAAAAACTATAGTTGTAGTTAATTAACGATCCATAATGGTAACTTAAGTGATCCTCTGGAGGTGAAGTTAGGAGTTAGGCAGGGTTGCGTTTTATCACCAACTCTCTTCGTGATCGTGCTGAACCAGGTTTTACAAAATATAGTAGAGAAAGGAGCTAGAGGTATATCTTGGAATTTCCAACAGAGGCTTGAAGAAATGGCTTTTGCCGATGATATTTGTTTCTTGTCCCATAGATTCGATGACATGGTAGGATAGTTGTAAGATTTAGAAAATGAATGATCTACAGGTTTAAAAGTAAATGTTAAGAAAACTAAATCAATGAGGATAAATGTAGCAAACAACGACAGATTCATAATAGTGGATGAAGAAATTGAAGAAGTGGACAGTTTTACATATCTAGGAAGTGTATTAACAAGAGCTGGCGGAACTGATGAAGATGTTATATCAAGAATTAGAAAAGCAAATGCTGCATTCGTACAGCTTTATCCAGTGTGGAAGGCTAGAGAAATTTCAACTAGAACCAAGTTAAAGATATTTAATAGTAATGTTAAGTCTGTGCTGTTATATGGGTGTGAGACTTGGAAGGTATCTTCATCCCTAACATAAAAACTTTACCGGTGTTTGACCGGCATTAACCGGTGTTTGAGGAAAATATTGAAAATTTACTGGCCCGATGTTATCTCAAACAGAGAGCTGTGGAATACTACAAATGAAGAACCTGTAGATTTGCAGAACAAAAAACGAAATACGGTGATTGAGAACGGTGGATTGGGCACACACTACGTAAAAATCAAGATGCAGTGGAGAAACAGGCTTTGAGTTGGAATCCCCAGGGGCAGAGAAGACGAGGAAAACCAAAAATGACCAGGAAAAGAACAATAGACGAAGAAATAAAAGCCGCAGGGAAAAGCTGGAGAGAAGTGAGAGCCTTGGCTGCAAACCGAGTCCGTTGGCGTTGTTTCATAGAGGCTCTATGCTCCGTGCAGGAGTGAAAGGAAATAAGTCAAGTAAGTCAATTAACGAAATAGGTCTTGTCAAATTTAATACAATTATGTAATTACTATGTGAAGGGAGGGAAGATCATGATAGGTTAATTGTATAAATGGGTGGGTGAATGAGGGAAACAACCTGTATGTCCGAAAGAGGTATAAATGTGTTTTGCATGTCACAATGTTAAGCATTATAAATTATTGACCCATTGTATGTAACATTGTTGTTATCGATGCAATAAAGATATATTATTATTCTTATATTATTATTATGTTTACGTTAAAATAATAAAAATATAACCATAAAGAGTTTAGTAAAGTTAATAAAACAACATTTAATGTACACTATTACAGGATTATGTAATTCATTCAGTAATACAAGACTGAAAATGCTTTTGCACAGTTTAAATTTACATCCAAGTTAATGGAAATTGGAGTCGATGGGTTGGAATGGACGTGAGTAATCCAAATATTCCTGACTTTAACAGTGCAAATAAATGTTGTATTCACGATAGTGACGTGTTTTTGTTTTCCAATTAATTGAACGAATAATTTTAATGTAATGATGTTCATGATTTATTAATCAAATTGTAACCATAATTAAAACTCAGTTGATAAAAATGTGGATATTCTCGAAGTTTGTCAAGAAGAATATTATGAATCTTAAGGGAAATTAATCTGCTTTATTCATCTGTAATTATTACTGCAGGTTTATAAATAAATAGGTTTGATTTGATACTCATATACTACTTGATAATAAATTAATCATAATTTTTAGTCATAACTTATACACTCAACATTGATTTATTTACTTATTCCGACCTAGAGTTAATTAATTATGGTTACAATACAGTCAGACTATATCGTGGTTCTGATCTAACAAATCCATTTTATCTAGGTCAAATAGTGTACAGAAAGTTGGCAATTGAACTGACAGATCTGGAGGGAGACAGTGTCGCCGTTTAAAAGAGGAATATGAGTATATGACGCTTTGTGTATGCTGGGAAGCTGCAGAGACTCTTGCGGTCTCCTTATGTTTACATCCAATAAATTATTGTTAGTCTAAGGTATTCCCCCCCCCTCATACCAATACCATTTTCTTTACTTTTATTTTTCTATTCATGTATGTTTTTTTTAAGTAGAATAGAAAGAGTAACAACCTTAAGATTATTTACTAATTAGATTTGAACACTCAATATTGAGCTGACATTACTATTGAGCTGACGCACATGAATTACATTTGTGTGAATATTGTAAAATATGATTACTGAACATTGATGGAGTAATATATCCCGACTATTGAGTATTACATTTTCAGGGACAAACCTGTTAGACCTAAATATAACTTTAAAACTCTCCGACCGTTGATCTCTTACACTTTTCACCTTTCATTCATCCCACCACTACTTACTTATACGCCATTTTTATGTAAGTTGACGTAATAGCCAATTTTATCAAGACTAGTTACAAAAGTCCTTGCAATATTGATTGAATATGAGGCTCATAGCATATGAAATATGAAAGGATGTGATGCTAATGCGCTTCTGTAAACTATTTATTACCTTTTGATGTTGTTACGTCTCTTTTTGATCTATTCTTGTTGAGAGTAAACTTATTCCTTACTAAATAAGATAACAAAAATTCATAGATCGTAAATCCAATATAACATTAATTTTTTAATGTAACACAAACGTTTTCAAAAGCAAAGCCTCCATCTTCAGGTTATGTGTAAATACAAATTATTATTTTGTACAACTAGAAAAATATATAAATGAAAAACATCTGACTATTTAACAAAATTTAAATGCGGTGAATAACATGTGAGAGAATCAAAGAGAAAAAAGTAAAAATTAAGTTGACTTTTTTGTAATTAAATTAATCAGTCTAGAGTTTAAGATAGGTTCTTCATCGTTATTTAATAGCTTATCATTTCTTTCTGATTTTATAAAGTACGTCTCCCATGCATTTAAGAATTTAGGCTTGACTATCTGTTTAAGTAATGAAACATTGCCTTTTGAAAAATAATGATTATTGTCTATGCAATGGACAGCTATAAAAAATTTGCAAAACAATTATTTAATAATTTTACAAGAGTATTGATAAGATATGTTGATGATGTCTGCTGTTTTTAGCGAAAAAGAAAATCTAAATGTTTTTATGAACAAAATCAATAATATTTACCCTAGTATAAAGTTTACCCACGAAATAGAACTGGATAAGAAACTTGCTTTCCTAGATTTATTAGTCATCAGAAATAATGTCAATTTAGAATTTGATATATATAGAAAACCAACTCATACTGATAGATATATAGTAAATGACTCGTTTCATCCAGCTGAACAAAAAAGAGCTGTTTTTAATTCATTAATATTCAGACTTTTGAATACACCTTTAACTGCTACCAGATATTATCAAGAGTTAGAATACATAAAAGATGTTGCAATTTTTAACGGTTTCCATGAATCATTGGTTTATAACATGCTAAGAAAAGCAAAGAAAAAACGTAAAAAACGAAACCGAACAACTTTATTTAATATAAAAAGTGATAGTGAAAAATGGCTTAGGGGCACATACTCAAGCATTTCAAGAAATGTACAAAAAATAGTTAACAAGAAAATGAAATCTAAGATATCATTTAAATCCATTAATAAATTAAAAAATAAAATAGGCAACCCTAAAGATAAAGTTGAAAAAGATTCTCAATCTGGCATATACAAAATAAAATGCAATGATTGCGATATGGTGTATATAGGTCAAACTAAAAGAACTATCAACAAAAGGTTCAGTGAACATCAAGCCCATTTTAAATACAACAGAAGAGAAAAATCTGCTATAGCTGCCCATTGCATAGACAATAATCATAATTTTTCAAAACACAATGTTTCTTTACTTAAACAGATAAAATAAATAGTCAAGCCTAAATTCTTAAATGCATGGGAGACGTACTTTATAAAATCAGAAAGAAATGATAAGCTATTAAATAACGATGAAGGACCTATCTTAAACTCTAGACTGATTAATTTAATTACAAAAAAGTCAACTTAATTTTTACTTTTTTCTCTTTGATTCTCTCACATGTTATTCACCGCATTTAAATTTTGTTAAATAGTCAGATGTTTTTCATTTATATATTTTTCTAGTTGTACAAAATAATAATTTTTATTTACACATAACCTGAATATGGAAGCTTTGCTTTCAAAAACGTTTGTGTTACATTAAAAAATAAATGTTATATTGGATTTACGATCTATGAATTGTTGTTATCTTATAGGCTACTATTACCAATATGTGCTCATATACGTTTTATTTTATCCTTACTAAATGTTGATGAAGAAAAATTTATGATTCATACACGCCCTTTCCAGGTGTTTAAAAACTAATATTGGTATTTTGGACTACACCTCTATTGTTTAGGTAAACAATAGATGAATACTGTGGCTTGGCAAATGAAATTAGATTCTCAATACTTGTAAGATAAAAGTTTTTATAAATGATGTACATACAGTGTAATTCGTTAAGGTACAATTTATGTAGTTTCTGTTTACATTATACTAACGTACTCAACATGTTCATTTCTGTCTTAAGGAGACATTGAACAATTCATGCATGTATTGTAATGAATAATAGCTATTACAGATATTACCAAAGGGTAAGGCTTCTGACTGTGAAGGCCTACGTCCAAGGTTCGAATCCCTAACTGAGCTAACGGGGGAGTTTTGTACTTGTAGAATAAAGTTCAGTTCATGCATGTAGGCCTGTGAACTATCTAAATATAATATATATATATATATATATATATATATATATATATATATATATATATATATATATATATATATATATATAAAGTTACTGTAGAAAAAATCCTTACATTATCTAAATGTTTCATAATAATTGATGCGATATTTCAAAATATTATAAATATAACATGATTATTTTAATAAAGGTAGGCTTTAAAGTATCTCGTAACAGCTGTTAGAAAGAAAATATTAGCTATCTAAGAGTTTTATTGTAGGTGTCAGGCCAGAACCAAAATATTTACAGTGATTAATTGTTTATTCTGTGTAGAAGATGCTTATTGATTTAAAATAGCATTGATATAATCATTTCTGGTACATGTTCATTTTCTGGCTAAGTAGATCAGGGGGCTATCTAAACTTGATATATTATCATATAAAACCAATCACTTAATTTTTAGAAAACAAAATTGCATACGATTAATTTCGTTGGTAAATACATAAGGTTTGTTACGTGGAGAAAATACAGTGCACGGCAAAAGTTGTTTCAATACATTATGAATGGAAAGAGTAATTTTTATATAATTTTTTTGTTTATTTGTACATTGTAGGAATACACTAATGCAATTATTATTAGTGTATTCCTAATAATAATTGCATCTTCAGTATTTTGATAACTTTGTAGTTTGATATTTATGAATACAAGAGGCATAACAACGGCTTGTCTAGTTTGACTGTATTGTTTGGTGGTGTCAGTGCATCGGAGACAGCCATCTGACGTAAAATGACAACAATCTGCACTCATTTGATTAGATTGCGATTTTTATTTTGTGGACATATTTTATACAATTATTGGATTTTTTTATTTTTTAGGATTTGTCAATATAAGTGTTAAAATTAGGTTTAATGACTTAAAACTGATATATATATATATATATATATATATATATATATATATATATATATATATATATATATATATATATATATATATATAAGTGTTATTATAAATAAATAAATAAATATATATATATTTATTTATTTATTTATTTCCTAATAATTGTAGCCTTTTGATTTGTAATATAATGTAGCATTCAATTAGTAAGCATTCCTCAGAATATCTCTAACTTATTAGAAGATTTATTTTTTCATAACGATGGTACATTAAAACTTTCTGGTGTCAATTTATATCCTAGGCATTACATTTGTCCTACGTTCAGCTTCAATGAATATTCAAAAGGACGTTGAAAAAAAGACAAAGGACTGCAAACAACAAGGCACTTATTAAATTGATTGTCTACGTAATCTGTGTAAGTTTGGTACCGTTAATCCATAGACCAGGTACTTAGTGTGAAACAGTGTCACTATGAAGGCTTAGCCTAATTTGTGGCGAGAACTGACTGTGGTCCCTTTGTACTCATGAATACAATCAATAGAGAGACTAAATGTTTGGATTATACAACGGTTAAACTTTGAAATGTAGCGTGTCTTATCATAAGACAAAAAAAATTATGTTTTAGCAATTTTAAAATATACTATTTAAGATGTAATATAATATAGTGTAGTACACAGACTACACCAAAAAGTCTGTGATATTTAGATGATCAATCTAGCCGATAGACTGCTATAGTAGATTGCATCAAATAATTTTTGTGTGATTAGTTTTTAAGTTGTAGGACGATGAATATTAAAAGGGATGAATAGATAGTAATTTACAGTATTATGTGGTAAGTATGATTGAAAGCGAACTGTTATCATTTACTGGTAAAACTATATTACCTGTATTAAAAGGACCTCTCGAGTCTTTATCAAAACCAACTTTGTCCTTTTTTGACATCATTGCTTCATATTAGCTCCTAAGTCTAGTCTTTCTATAAAAGTCTTACCAAAGATGTATTAATTATGGTAATATCAAACTATAGTTAATAACAGAAAGTAGCTATTTTGCAAAGAAAGTTGTTAAAAAATTTCATACTCCACAAATAAAAATATATTATTTCTTATAAACTTTCTATTTAATAACAAAATATATTCCCTTAGTCCTTGACGACAATGTAGAGATCCAAGTATTTTAACGGGAGATGATGCCAAAAACTAGCAACCAAGTAATACTTAAGTAACTAAAATGGTTTCAATTATCTTAATTGAAACTTCGACCAATGGTTTCCAGTTCCTTTCATGGAGACTGCAACTATACATTAGTATTGTGTCTTAGTTTAAATTAGTAGTATAATAAAGGATCTCTTAAAGTTATTCATTTTTTCAATAGTAACGTGAGTTTTCAGCCTCTCTCATATTACTACACCTTGCAATATTTAACTGAAATACCTCAACGTTTATCAATAGCTGCAGTAGTTAAGATATATAATTAATACTTATTTTTACTACTTTCAGAAGACGTATATTTGGGTTTTAAAAGTTTATTACAATTAGCAAACTGACTTTTAGTTTGAATCTTTTAGGTACATATATTATAGTAATAACTATTATATAATGGCTATATTAAGTGTTTTGAATGAGTACAATACTGGAAAAGATGGCTGTTGATATATCAATGTGTTTGTAGTACTAGTACTACACATTGAAGTATTATAAATTGGTCGGTAGCGTAGTTGGTTCAATCCCAGCTTCATGTGCTAAATGTTCTCAGCTCGATCCCAATCAGAGTCAATACATTTTGAAAAGGACCCAGCTGATAATCACCGGCTGTTCATTTGTCATTGGACAATTATTTAATGACACTTGTTAAAGAATAGTCGGCCTTAGTTTGTAACAATGATTACATTCGATCATCTACACTCATCACACACATTCGAAATACATATTCGCCCATATCTTGATGATCGGCGTCTTATGAATAAATAAATATTTTGGTAAATATAAATGTAGCAATTTAAACATTATAATTTATTTTACATTCTCATGAGCATGTATATATTTAATTATATTATATAAATAACTATTAATATATACAACTGAATTAGTTATGTTATATGTTTATTTGAAGAGCAATAAAAAAATCCAATATAATAAAACCCACTAAATATAATTCTTTAAAATAAAGAGTTAAATGACAGGCCAATAGCATGATTTAGAACCCCTCGTGTAGTGAATTCCTTCCATATACAGTAAAAATTCACAAGTTCTCCAATTTTAGTGCCTTCAATTTATGTTTAGTTATCTTGTTAAACTTTTTTTCCTTGTATTCCCATAGAAGGTGTTCAAAACTAATATTGAAACAATAATAATAATAATAAGGATTATATAATGCTAATTTTTAAGCACATGTAAGAGCATTCACAAAATGTTGATAGAAAAAGTCTCATTTAATATTTCAGTAATAATAAACTAATACTATAAAAATTATAGTAGATAAAAAGTGACTAAATTTTACTAAAACAAACTTCAGAAGGTGTAACGGAAATTTATCCATGAAATAAATGGGATTCAATGTATATAAAAGTAAAATAAATATATTATGTAATTTGAAATATTCGGTTATTCTTAGAGCCCTCTTAAAGGAACATTCTATTACTAAAATCTTAATTGATTTTTCCCCTTCATGGTACAAATAAAGCACGAAATCACTGAAACCAATCAGGTGACGCCATACTTCACAGTTACTGATCTTGATCCGACATATGTCGGTTAGTTGGTATTTATATGAACTGTCTCCCCATTCAGGGCAAGAAATAAACAGTGACAAACTGTAGCAGTGTTAAATGAGATCACATCATCATCACTCAAATCACTCAGAAGTAGAAGATGATATTCCGTACATAGGTCGGTTAGTTGGTATTTATTTGAACTGTCTCCCCCTTCAGGGTAAGAAATAAAGAGTGACAAAATGTAGCAGTGTTAAATGAGATCACATCATCATCACTCAAATCACCCAGAAGTAAAAGGTGATATGCCGTACACATCTGTTATTGTTTGTGTTCCGATATAGGTTGATTAGTATTGTAAAATTTAATATTGTAAAATAAATGTATTCTTTCTTTCTTTTTTCTTCTTTCTTCCCTTTCAGGGGGACATCCTGGGGACGAGCTTTTCTGCTTAAATTACAAACCTTGGCTTGACGGAAATATACTTTGCAATCTTATTGAAACTGAGACAGTGTTTTACTTTGTTATCAGATGTCCGGTATTGAGTTCTATTAGAAAATTCTGGTTAAAGAAAAATGTTTTTGAAATTACCGAATATCACGAGTTTCGTAACGGTAGGGATTGGCGGGCTCTTTCCAAATACCTAAGGGACACCTGGATAAAACGTTGGGATTTGGTACAGGAATTTAATTTTTAAAAGTAAATTGAAATGAACAATAAAACACATGTATTTTTATTTAATTATTTTATTTATATATTTTTAATTTTACATACTCTTAATTATTTGTTTATTTTCAAATCAAGATGTTTATACATTCATATATGTTTAAATGTTTTAATTTTTGTAATAAACTATTGTTGCTATTATTATGTTTCATCTATTATTAAGGAAAGTGATTGAACATCCAAAATGTTTCTTCCATTGTTCAGTTTTTATTATTTATTATATAAAAAATGTGTATCTGTTTAATTAGTGGTTAGGGATAGTTATGTACGCAGCATTAAATGTATCACTGACTGAGTGCAAATATTTTGTTTTGTTTTCATTATGTTACAACTTTATGGCCAACACAAACAGACGGTCCATAGTGACTATTGTTTTTTTCAATCATCAGTTTATTTATCTTGCTGTATTGTAATGTTTGATATTGTAAAATAAATCAATTTTTCTTTATTTTTTCTTCTTCTTTCTTCCCTTTCAGGGGTATAAATGATGGGTGACAAACTGTACCTGTATTAAATGAGAGCACATCATAACTTAAAACACATTATAGAAGGGGTTACATACTGTACTTCACACTTACTTTTCCATCAACATTTTGTTAGTGTCGATTATTTATGTTCATTGAATTATAGAGTTAAGATTTAAAATTATAATTTTTTTACTACTCCTGATTTGATTTCGGTTTTTACAACTGTTTGGTTTTTGTTAAATTATGTTAGGTTTTTAACGCTCTTAGATTAGATAGGGTAACTGGGCCCAGGGGGTTTTTTTTCTTGAAAACTGTTGAGGTAATTTTCACTTTCTTGGTTGGCAACACTGCTTGCATATGCCTTCTTCTTCAAACAACACGCCTAACTTCTCACATTGATGGCTGCCTGGTAACCAGAAGGTGAATTTGTATAGTATATTTTATGAAAAAATTACCTGCAATGATTGTTTCACTTCTGCATAATCAACTATAGGTAAGTCTAGTTACTTTTATTAGTAGTTAGGACTTAATTGTAAGTCTAATATAAATGTAATATATCATTTTCAGCATAATCTCTCTTATAGTTTGGAGCAAGTAAGGTATGGTACATTTACCCGATAGTCATTTTACAAATTGGGGTAAATGGGCCAGATGTCTAGGGAAACTGGGCCAGATGTCTGGGGCAACTGGGCCAGATGTCTGGGGCAACTAGGCCAGATGTCTGGGGCAACTGGGCCACCATTTACCCCAGTAGAACCCATTTACCCCAGTTTAATAAACTGCAAGACTACACAAACTAATATTACAAAATATTTTAAAAAAATACTAATGTATTATTTTTGTTTCAGTTAAAATGGCATGTGAGGAAAACGCAGAGGGGATCATCGGAGGATCTGTAAAAAGCATTCGCAGATATAAATAATGGAAATAAAACCACAAGGGGAGCAGCAGCATGCTATGAGATTCCTAAATCAACGCTAAAACATCGTGTCCATGGAACACGTGGTAAAGGATGCACTGCACAAGAAGATAAAGATGGGAGTGGTGTTATATCCTTTTTGCCTACATCAGACAAAAAAGAAATTGTAAACTGTTTGAAAATAATGGACAAAAATGGGTTCTGTCTATCGAGACATGAAGTCTTGGACCTTGTTCAGTTATGTGTTAAACAAGGTTTAAGGATGACCAACCTGGTGAGGATTGGTTAAAAAGTTTCAAAAAAAGTATGGACTTTAAATAAAAAAAAAAAAACACAAAGCATCGAATACGTTAGGTGTGATCAGATAAACCCGTGGGTAGTTTACAACTTCTTTCCCCATTCTGTCATGACCATCAAAAACAAAAGTTGTCGGGGCTCTATGTGTTAAAAGTAAGAGGAAAACAAGTACTTCAGGCCGGGAAAATTCGTTTGTACTGTTATTCAGTGGAAGGACGAATGCTTCCATTTCTGTGTGTTTTCAAGGGTAAATTTGTCACGGACAATTGGATCAATGAAGATTCTTCATCACAAACTGCAATTTATGCCAGTTCACGAGGGTGGATGAAGACGTTATTTTATAATTGGTTCCATGATTTTTTTTGCCAAATATTGGTGAGGAAATACCTGTATTCCTTATATATGACGGACACACCACTCACGGTTCAACCAACCTGATTAAACTAGCCCAGGAAAATCAGGTTAATATTATGAAGCTGCCACCGCACACCACCTACTTATTACAACCCTTAGATGTGGCTGTGTTGAGAGGGTTTAAAAGTAGCTGGGATAAGGAACTTTGCAAGTGACAACGAGCCAATCCACGAACAAAATTCCAAAAAAGTGAATTTGTAACAATCATATCGAAATTGACCCATGACGTGCCTGCAGAAAATATTGTCAATGGATTTATGAGCACGGGGATTTATGACCCACAAAAAAGGGGGTTAACAGAGATGTCTTTTTTGTGAAGTGTTGAATTCCTGAAACAGTTTTTAGGTTGACCGATCTACAAAGATACAGAAGATCCTTAATACTCCGAACGGAAAACCACATCTCCGCATTGTTGGTATATGGTATCCACATTTCAAATAAAAAATAGGTAAAACTGTTTGGGTGATGTTTTTTATAAAATTGAAATGTGTATTTACAGGCCCAGATACCCCAATTCAATCAGTATATTGTTATATGGAATCAAGTTCCCCATGGTCCAGTTACCCCATATTAACGGGATAACTGGGCCCTGTTACTATATTTTTAAATTTATAATTTTTACTAATGTTAAACTTTAATCAATTTGTATTTAACCCTTATATATTTTAAGTTTAGAAAAGTAATAACATTAGATTAATAAAGTGTTAGCAAATCATCTTAGGCAGCCTAAAACTAGTGAATAACAAGATCGTGTTGTAAAATCAGGACCCTTTTGCCCCTACAGACATTATAATTTTATCCTTTATCATAACTTTAAACTCCTTTTATTTGTTACAATTTTAGTTTTTATTACAGTCTTCATTTTGTAGTCATTCAATAAACTACATAAAATCTTGTTAAATATTTTTATTCATGGATTATTCATTATTTATAAATTACTAAATACACAATAAACTTTCAAATATTAGCTATAAATGTATATATAAGGCCTTATCTATAAATTCCTCAGCGCATATCAAATCATACACTCATATATATATATATATATATATATATATATATATATATAGAATGACTTACACGATTGAATAAGAATGTTGTACATTACTCAATAGTACAAAAAAAAAATCAACTCGTCACGTTATTCCATTTAAAAATGGTGGTCATATTACATGTTTAAGAATAACTCTAAGACCGTACATTTTTATGAAAATAATCAAGAATAACTTCTTGTATCCCGTTTATTTACAACCCAACACTATAAATCTCTACTACAACACTATAATTCATTGAATTATATTTATTTCAGTACAACATTTAAAGTGAAAAAGAATCATTTAATTGTTATCCATTGTTGATAAATGTAAGCCGTTATAGCAAAAAACATTCAACGTTAATCTATTAAAATATTCGGACTCATAAAATAGAATTTTCTAAAATGAGTGAATGATGAACGTGATGTAAGAATAAATAAGATGGATAGTGTTAAAAATGTACGCTTAACATTACATCACCAACTTCTTTTTTCTCACCATTTGCAGTAGATCCAAGCTCCTGGCCGTGATGACCTCTAAGGAAAAGTACATATTTGTTCAATAATACGTATATGTGAGAGTACAAAACTAAGTAAAATTGTCGTAGATGGTATCGACAAATTACTTATAATACATGTATTTTGGCCATAAGTAAACACACATGTTTTTCATCATACACTTCTTATCGTAGAATCTACTCCTAAACTATTTCCATGGATTACGAATACACTGTGTAGTTTTTAAAACATTTATATCTTTTTGGATAGCTTGATTTTATTTTGTTATTTTTCATATTCTTTTAAATTTAGAGCATTCGTTTAAACCTTGAAAAATGTTTATTTTGGTTCTTACAAATTTTAAATATAAATCATATTTTCGGTATTGGTCTATGATTGTTAATATTTATGAACATGTGAAAGTTAGGTATAATGTATATTCTCAATACCTACCTTATTCTAATGTATGTACTCTTGAATACCAATACGTAATAAATACAACTACAACTAACATAATAAACATTCAGTATTAATATAGAGTATCATTTATATAGTGACAAATAATTTCAAAATTATTTTAAAGGGGGGCAGGTGAAGCAGTAAATATATAATGATGTTTGTAGTTGTTTATGTTTGTAATACAAATTTTAAAAGTAAATAGTGTTTATCATAAAATACTATCATAGTATTTTACATTCTACGAGAACTCTGTCAGCTATAGTGTTAGTCCATCAACTTGACAGTAACTCGCTGCAATCCAGTCAGACGAGATTGCTCGTACCGAGTTGAAGCTGTGATTAGATACTTTGTAACTAGCTATTTTTTAGTTTTATTACACTTATTCAAACTAATTAAATAAGTATTAGAGCTTTGATTGTTTTGGTGATTATTCTTAGTAATCAAGTCCTAGTTTGTTTTATGCCATTTGGCTCTGGTTCGAATTGTGGATTTATCAGTAGCACGAATATTTATACTGTATATGAGCATGACGTTCTTGGATGATACAAATTAACTTTATGCACAAACTAACTTCAAGTTATATACAATCATTTCAAGTTGTACATTTATTCACTTACAAATTAAAATGATTGTATTTTATTTCTTGACTTTTTTTAAAGTGTATCCTTCATATTAAATAAATCTCATATTATGAACATGGCTCTTTTTTAGTGAAATATTGTTTATTTACTTCTATAATTGTATTTGGTTAAGTTTATGTTATTTCAAAAGCTATAGGGAGTAATTCTGTATTTAATCAGTAAAATAATTAAAATGAAAACTTTTCACAGCCGTTTTTTATGAACATACGGTAATACATAATTTAACATTGACCTCAACATGATTGTTTGTTTTATTTGTTCCTGTCAAGATTATGTACGAGATCAGTAGTTTTCACACATGTACATGCTTATGATATGTACCGTTTGAATCTTGGGTATATGGAAGAGTAATAAACAAATATAATTTATTAGGACATAATTAATGCAAACTGAGTACCCTCTAACATTTTTATTTTAATTATTTTACATAACATGTGACAACTTTATAGTCATTTTCAAGTGTATAAATAACAAGTTTAATCAAGTATATTATAATTCAATAAATAAAAACTTCAAAACATTTGGTTTTTGTAAATAAATACATAAAAGGTTTATTTACAAAAACCATGTTTTACAATTTTTATTTATTGTAATATTATATACTTGATTTAACTTGTTATTTATACGCTTTTAAACAATATAAAGTCGAAACATGTTTTGTGAAATAATTTAAATAAAAATATTATAGGATACTCAGTTTGAATTTAATTAAGTTCTAATAATAAGTAAGTAGCCCTAGTATTTAAAATTATATTAATATAATTTAATATATATCATTATGTATAATTTCTTATGTTAATGTATCGGTGGTTAACAAATGTACCGGTGTTTCAGTGGTTTTAGAATATGATTTTAACTTAATTTTTACGATCAATGAAACTATATTTGTTATTCATTTAAATTAAAAGAAATTGGCTTTAATACAGGATTAGTTATTTCCTGTTTAAACTGTGAAACAAAATGTTTCTTCAAAAATATTTTACAAAATGTGCTTAAATCGTCTATGCGCATTATTTATTGAGTGTATTTTGTTAATTTTATAAAAAATGTATTTTTATTTAAAATGTTAACTAAAATAGTTCAATAGTAAGAATATAAAAAATTTTTCCTCTTGTTCATCTACTCATAATTAGTATGGAGGTATTTTAATAAAATATTAATGCTTAGTATTTAAAAACTACGTAAAGGAAGAGCCAAAATACCTTTGTGTCATTTTATGTTCAATTTCGTATTTTACGCTTTGTACTGATGTATTAAAGTGTAAAAGATCTTCAATGATAGTTTGTAAATAAAGTATATAACTTGTGTTTACGTTCAAAGTTAGTATCAACATAGGTTTTTATTAGCATGATTTGTAATGAAAATTCTTTTAAAACGCCAGGATTCTTATCTAGTTCATTTTGATAGCAATATTATAGTATATAACTTGGATTAGTTTTTTAAAAATATATTTGGACATTTTAGATTCCATAGTTGATAATGGAGTGTTATATTAAAAAAGGAAGTTATTTTTATCTATCGTGCACGTAAAAAACTGAAGAAAAAAGAGTTACAATTGAAAAATAGAAAAGCTTTAACTTGAACCCTAAACAAACATAATTTTGTAAAGTAATATATTTATTAAAATAATATTTTTTACAAATATAGATGGTGTTTGTAAATGTTTAGAAAAAAATTTTATGTTAAAGAGTGTCAATAAGTGGTGTCCAACATGTACAATATTATCGTTCTTAATTACTTATATTATTATTATTATCACTTTATTGACTCTAAATGACTTAATGTAATATCAATAGTATGACTCTGTTTTATTTCATAGGGCCCTAATATTCAATCTTTTTTATAATTTGTTGTTCTCTCTTATTTAATTTTATATTCTATTAATTCATATTCTAAATCCATATTCGTCCATATCTTGGCGATCAGCATATCGAGAATAAATTTAAAAACTATTATAAAAAAACAACATCAAGTGGACTGGTACGCAAAATACGAGAAAATGGGAATTGGAAAAATTTTCAATAAAGAAATGTATTTGTTTTTTAATATAAAATAAACAATAGATTACAAATACTAAAAAGAATATTCGTATAAGTACAATAATAAGTATATAAAAACAAGGATGCTATTAATATCTTAATCATATATTAAAAAAACTTTTATATATATCTTAGTTGACAGTGAGTAAGTAATTATATGTTTGTATATTATTACATACGTTACAATATATATCAATAAATAGGTAACAATATTATATGTACATTTGTAAAATTTAAACAATAATAACTATACAGGGTAGAAAAATAACATACAGTATAAGTAAACGTCACACAACACAAATTTACTACAATATAAGCACAAAATGCACAAATATACTACAATACAAGCACAAAATGCACAAATATTATGGTGATCGATTTCGGTGAACCACGCTCACCTTCCTCAGACCAGAGGGATTCACAAAAGAAATCAAAAGATTCTTTTGTGAATCCCTCTGGTCTGAGGAGGGTGAGCGTGGTTCACCGAAATCGATCACCATAATATTTGTGCATTTTGTGCTGGTATTGTAGTATATTTGTGCATTTTGTGCTTATATTGTAATAAATATGTGTTGTGTGACGTTTACTTGTACTGTATATGTACCAACACGTATTATGCTAATTAAAAAACTAAAAATAACATGGAAAAGCTTTCACAACTTTTCTATGACTTCACGTGTAGATATGAAATCTTGTACATCATCATGGTTACAAAGAACATACTTTTTGACGCCATTAGCGATATTTCATCTTTTCAGGGGGACGGCCCGCTTGGAGTTGAACGAAAATCTTTAATGTAAGCCTGGGTCGAACCTTGGTATCAAATTAAAGGTATATTCAATAGAAGTGAATTTCCACAAACCAGACTTCGAAAAGTGTATCCTTTCTCTAGAATACATGTTAGATCATTATATTACATAATATCTTATATCTGGTAGCAGTCATTTGAATTTCAAAGTAACTAATTTGATCAATACTATTTCTCCACTATTTAATTAAATTGTTTTCCATGTAAAATGTTATAGTTAATTTTTTTTACTTATTGTGTTCAATAAAGAATAATTTTTGATCAGAATCATTTACTTCAAATCGTTAAATAATGGAGAAATAAAATAGATCAAACTAGTTTCTTTGAAATTCAAATGATCACTACTAAGGAAAAGACAGACCTTTCAAAGTCTGATTTACGGCAATTAATTTGAACAGATCTTTAATTTGAGATCAATTTGACCCAGGCTTGCATTAAAGCTTTTTGTTTAATTCCACGTGGGCCGTACCCTTAAAAAGACGAAATGTCACTAATTGCTTCAAAAAGTGTGTTCTTCGTAACCTTGATTATGTACAAGATTTCACTTTTATTAGTGAAGTAATAGAAAAGTTGTGAAAGCGTTTTCATAGTAATGTTCCACCCTGTATTATTGAATTACTTCCCCTCTAAAATAGTTATTGAATTAATTTTTAACTATGATGTCAATGCCATTATACCTGTTAAAACACGTATTTTACTACATTAAAAAAATATAACTTTACCTATAAGTTCTATGCAAAATAATTAGGAAAATTAATTAACAGGGTTATTTTAAAATGCACCCAAGAAAAAATCCTAACTATGTACATTTTACCAACGTTAGAGTAAAATTATTTTTAACAATATATTTGCTATTAATCGATGTCTTTTTTTCTAAAAGATAATACAATAAATAATTTAAATCTGTTTTGTTCTAGTTTTTATTTCGTTTTCAAAAGTGTAAGTAAGTAGTGAACCGTGTATTATTATAATTTAAGAAACTAAATTCAACATATATTTAAGGCTAAATATTAATTTAAATTATGAGAAATACTGTCTAATTCAATTAAACATTATTAATACCCTCGATCCATTTTAAAATATTGGATAACTTAACCTTAATGTTTAATGGCTGCCATACACGTCTTGCCCTGTACAATATAAGCTAGTAGACTAAGCAGAGAAGGAGCCATTTCATTACGCTTGTGTAGAGATTGCTTGGCCGATGTTTGGGTTTTGTGGTAGCAAAGACAAAACAAGGGACTGAAACTGTCGTCCGTTTTCACCACCACAAAACCAACCCTCCTCTGTTACTATTGTCGGACCATCTCTTTGACATCAATAGTGTCTTTAATTATGAACTATTCAGAAAATATGACTTTACAGAGATACATGTATAATAATATGTTAGAAAAATTAATAACATATGTTAAAAGGTTATTTAAATAATATGTATATAAGGTATTAAATTATTATCGAAAACCTTTAAAATCTTAGTAACACAAACTGTCCAAAAATGTATCAATTATTGCATGAATTTTAAATTAATATAAGAAATGAAAGCACATAATAAAACTTGATTACAGTATCATTTTAAATAGTGGAGACACTGGTAATAATCATTTGATGATAAAATATTGTATACTACGACGAAGATACGAATTGTGATTTTTACCAACTATGATTGTGCACAGTATTATTATCTATACAGTATTGACATTGTATAAACGTTCGAAACATTCCTTTCTGGCATTTCAATCAATATAAATGGAGCAAATATAAAGTAAAGAGAAACTGCTATCAACGTTTCTAACTTAACATGAACAATTCAGTATGTTAGTTTCAATTCAGGTTCAATGCAAATACTGATAACAAAACATCCAAACACATTTTGGACATATTATAAACTTGTAACTTCAAATATAAGTATGTAAATTAAATACCATCCAAACATGTATTAAATACCAAACAAGAAGGGTATATTGTGTGGTAAACTTCTTAAATATTTTCATTTACAGTTGTATTAATAAAGTTGGACTACAAATTCATGTTTTATTATTTATATAGAGAATTTTTGTTTGAAAATTTGTAACAATGACTAAACGATCAAAACTCAAAATACAAGGCATGACTTTTATAAATAAATTTAATTAGTAAAAGAAAAGCTAAAAAAGCTAGTTACAAACTCACTAATCACAGCTTTAACTCGGGACGTGCAATCTCGTCTAACTGGATTGCAGCGAGTTAGTGTCAAGTTGATGGACTAACACTGTAGCCGACAGAGCTCTCGTAGAATTTAAATTATTATAATGGTATATTGATAATAAACACATTAAGTTTTACAAAATAATTATTACAAAATTGTCAAAGTTTTAGAATCACAATATATTATGTTTCACCGGCTCTCCTATTTCAATATTCATGACATTATTTGTCACTGTATCATATAGTATTCTATATTGACATGGAATTTCAATTTTTTTATTTTGAAAAAAAATTTATTTTTTTAATAATTGTGGTGTTAAGAGCAATAATACACTTTTACAGTTCATAATTATGAAATGTAACTAAATCCTCATAGACATTAGACGAAGAAATATAAAATTATTGTTATAGAACTTTCTTAATTATTTTATTTGCAGATAAAATAAGTGCTTGGTATTGACAGAACTGCAAAATATCATGTGGTGAAATTGAAAAAAAGATCTTTAACACTTTGGTTAACTTTTATATATGACTCTATATAAATATTATAAGGAGATTACATTTAAAATCTATAGAAACAGTGCTAATAAATGTAGCATTGTTAACCGTCATTGTGCGTGTCATTGATGTTCATTCGTTATATAAATATAATGTATCTTTTCTTCAAAACAGTGGAAACACATTGAAAAAGAATAAAACTAAAGATATAAATGTATAATTTTTTTAAATGATGCAACTATTAATTTTTTTAATTTCAGTTTAAAAAAGTTGCCTCCTAATAATTTTTAAAACGTATTTCAATAAGATTTAATTATTGAAAGTATGTTTGAAATTATTTACTTCCAAAAACTACCAATTTCAAGCAACATATTAACTCTTTAATTTTAAACTAATGGATTAAACTTTGAGGCTTAGATTGTTAATATATACGTTTGGATAGTATTTAGTTAACATACTTATATTTTAAGTTACAAGTTTATTATATGTCCAAAATGTGCTTGGATGTTTTGTTATCAGTATTTGCAATGAACCAGAATTAAAACTAACATACTGAATTGTTTATGTTAAGTTAGAAACGTTGATAGCAGTTTCTCTTTACTTTATACTTGCTCCATTTATATTGATTGAAATACCTGAAAGGAATGTTTCGAACGTTTATACAATGTCAAAGTCAAAGTCAAAGTCAAACATTCTTTATTCATTGTTTACAATTACAATTATTGTAATGAATTGTGTCAAGTATTAGTACAAAAAAGTACAATAAAACTCATTAGTCTACTTCAAGTCAAACTCAAACTTTAAAGTGATTACTTCTTAAAGTCAGCTAGCAATACACAGTTGACATGGTGGTTCTAATTAATAAACATACATATAACATATATACATATATATACACATAAATACATACATCATACATACATAAAACTATTTCTTGTCATGAACATCTTTAAATTAAAAAAATTCCTCAGTTGAGTAGCAAGATATTTGTAGCAAATGTGATTTTAGTTTTGATATGAACTTATCATTACTATTCTCCCTAGCGATATTTAAAGGAATAAACCGAAAAAATTGTAATCCTGAGTATGAGGTTTTTCTCTTGTAAAATTCCAAATTATGTCTTTCAGTGGTTGTATGCTTTCTAGTGTTGTATTTATGATTTTTCGTATTTTCTGTAAGAATATTGTTTTGTTTACAATATTTCAGGGTTTCCAGAATGTACAAATCGTATACTGTCAATATTCCTAATTCTTTAAAACAGTTTTTTACTGAATCATTAAAATAAAGACCAAGCATGATCCTTATAGCTTTCTTTTGCATTACTAAAATTTCGTCTAAGTTCTTTTTTGACGTCCCACCATATATACTTATGCCGTAAGAAATGTGGGATTGAAACAATGAAAAATAAATTGTCCTCAGTGTTTTTAGATTGCAGTAATTTTTCATTCTTCTCAGTGCGTAAAGGCCAGATGATAGCTTTTTTACAACAAATTTCACATGATCATTCCAAGACAAATTTTTATCAATCACCAAGCCTAAAAATTTAGTATCCGTTAATTGATCAATAGTATAATCATCTATTAATATGTGAGGATTTAGTGGGTTTCTGTTTTGTAAAGTCTGAAATGAGATAAAGTTTGTTTTCTCAGTATTAAGCAATAAGTTACTGTTATTCAAAAATTGTTTAATGTGTGCTAACTCAACTGAGGCTTTAGTCTCAATTTCCAACTGATTTTTTCCTGTGAAAACTATGTTTGCATCATCCGCATAAAGCACCATGTCAATTGTATTTTCCCCATTTAGGTTAGGCAATCCAGTCAAATAGCAAACAAATAGCAGTGGTCCCAAGATGGATCCCTGTGGAACTCCATAATCAATTTTGCTAAGGCTTGATCTATGGATTTGGATATAATTATTGTTATGGTGTTTTATCTCGACAAACTGATGACGATCTGTCAAGTATGATTTAAACCACTGCAGTTCTTTACCTTTAATACCGAGTCTGTATAAAATATCAAGCAAACGTTCATGTGAGACACTGTCAAATGCTTTTGAGATGTCTAGGAAAACCCCTATAGCACTCTCTTTATTATCTATTGCGTCAATTATTTTTTGGATAAATTTAACCCCAGCTGTAACTGTTGATCGGCCGATTCTGAATCCGTGTTGTTGTTCATCTAATAATTGATTTTCTTCAAGATAGTGTACCAATTGATTATAGACGATTCTTTCAAATATCTTTGAAAAAACTGGCAGTATTGATACCGGCCTGTAACTTGATACATCATCTGCCTTCCCTTTTTTGAAAATAGGCACGACTTTTGCTATTTTTAGCTTTTCGGGAAAGCTACCGGTTATTAAAGAGGAATTAATTACATGAGTAAGTGGTTTTAACATAAAGTCTTTTACACGTTTAATCAGACTAATCGGGATTTCATCGAAACCGGTTGAGTTTTTATTTTTAAATGAGTTGATAGTTTTTAAAACAATCTCATCAGTTATTTGAGTGAATTTAAATATGTCTTCTTTACAAATGTTTTCCTTAATTTCAGGGACTCGATTTGATACTGAGTTTAATAATTTTGGAATTACACTATCGTTTACCACATTAGAGAAAAAACTATTGAAAACCTCAGAAATAGCGTCAGGGCTGCTTATTATTTTGCTGTTGTGCATTATTTGAAAGTTTTTTATGCTCTTTGACTGCCTCCCAACTTCCTTGTTAATTATTCCCCATGTGGCTTTTACACAATTTTCAGACTTTTCTATCTTTGAGTCATAATATTGTTTTTTTGCTTCATTAGTTTTTATTTTAATTTCCTTTTTCTTTTGTTTTAGAATAGTCTTAATACTTTCTTTTTTTGTCTCCCTAAACAATCTACTTAACTGTACAATTTCCTCTCTGCTATCGAGTATCTCCTGAATTATCCATTCAATTGTATTGCTATTATTGAATTTTGACAGTAATTTTGGAAAATTAGAATTAAAATAGTAAAGAAAAATATTTAAAAATACATTGTACTTAGTTTCTACTGTAGCCTGGTATACCTCCATCCAAGACTCACTAGCTATTTGTATCTGGAAAGTTTGTTTATTGGATTCGGTAAATCTTCTAATTGTTTGTTTCCATTTTTGAACATTTTTTTATTTTGAAGTTTCGTGGATTATTTCAACTAATTGAGCGTCATGATCTGATAGTTCTGTTATTACACCTATTACTGTCAAGTTGTTCATGTTACTTAGACAGTTGTCTATTGCTGAAATTGTGGTCGCAGTGATTCTTGTAGGGAAGTCCACCAGGTATTTTACATCAAAAGCTGTAAGAACATTTACAAAATTTAAAAAAGAAGATGATACCTTATTTAGTACATTTATATTAAAATCTCCTACTATTATCAATTTGTTATGAGTTTTTGACAGCAAGCTTAATAATATTTCTAGTTTTTCAAAAAATAATCTTTCAAAGCGTTTTTTGGGTGATCTATAAAAACCTACAAGTATGAGGGAGTAACTATTACACTTAAATTTTACCATACAAAACTCAAAAACCTTTTCTTGCAATAGTAAATTGCATTAAGGTAAAATATATTCCTTGGCCTCAAAATTTGTTTTTGCTAGAATCAATACACCCCCGCCACCTGAATTTTCTCTGGCAAAATATGAACACACTTTATAATTGCTTATATTCACCCTTTCTATTTCATATTTGGAGATTTTATGTTCAGTTAATGCCAGAATGTCCGGATCCAGTTCTTCCAAGGTTATACTTAGACTATCTAGTCTAGATGGTAAATGTTGGATATTTTGATGTATTATAGAGATTTTTTTAACTTTTATTGTATCGCATTTATTGAATTTGACTTTATTATGAGGCGTAGAGAAAAGACCAAATTTATGTTTGAGCTGTAAGTTATTAGTATTCAGATTTGATGAGTCCCCTTGTATTTTTACATTAGAAGAAGAAATTGAAATTGGAGAAATTGAAACAGCGGTCTGGTTAACCCCAGAAGAACTGTTACAGGGATTAGGCATATCAGCAATTTGGTAACAAAAGCTGGTAGTACTATTACATGTTGGAGATACAAGTTCGTTGTCATCGTAATGTAGTTTAACACTAAAACAGGAGCACTTTTATCACTTTCACTATATTGCCCATAATGTTTTACACCACCACAGGACACTGACTTGAGAGGTGTTGTCGGTTCAGCTGTTTCTTCTGGTAGCATTCCCACTAGATTAATGTTTTGGTATCTTCTTAGTCTGTCCTTGGCTTCCTGTAGTGAGGGTGACGCCCAGCCATTACAGCATGGAGACTTCTGGTGGCTAGTCTGGTATGTTCCCTTTTTATTTTCTGACGGCAATTCTTGTTCCAAGATATGACTGTCCCATTTGTTATTTGAGAAAAATCCAGACTGAAAGTCTTGACAACTGTCAGAAGAACTGTGGTCGGTGTTAGTTGGAGAGATGGCAATTGTATTTTCTCTTTTTGAAGTTCTTTCTTCCATCGGTGTAGCAGCATGGACTGGTGTAGGCCAACCCTTCCAGGGAGAAGAGACCAACTTTGGAGAAGAAACGGTAGCTCCAGGCGATTTCAGACATGATGTGACAGTCTCTATCGATTTCTTTGCTGAAGTCAGTTCTGAGGAAATCTTGTCAATACTGTATAGATAATAATACTGTGCACAATCATATTTGGTAAATATCACAATTCGTATCTTCGTCGTAGTATACAATATTTTATCATCAAATGATTATTTCCAGTGTCTGCACTATTTAAAATAATATTGTAATCACGTTTTATAATGCGCTTTAATTTCTTATATTATTAAAATTCATGCAAATCTTGATATATTTTTGGACAGTTTTTGTTACTAAGGTTTTAAAGGTTCTCGACAATAATTCAATACCTTATATACATATTAGTTAAATGACCTTTTAACGTGTTATTATTGTTTCTAACATATTATTATACATGTATCTCTGTAAAGTCATATTTTCTGAATAGTTCATAATTAAAGACACTATTGATGTCAAAGAGGTGGTCCGACAATAGTAACGGAGGAGGGTTGGTTTTGTGGTGGTGAGAACGGACGACAGTTTCAGTCCCTTGTTTTGTCTTTGCTACCACAAAACCCAAACATTGGCCAAGCATTCTGTTAGCTCTACACAAGCGTAATGAAATGGCTCCTTCTCTGCTTAGTCTACTAGCTTATATTGTACAGGGCAAGACGTGCATGGCAGCCATTAAACATTAAGGTTAAGTTATCCAATATTTTAAAATGGATCGATGGTATTAATAATGTATTTATTGAAAGCCTTAAATATATGTTGAGCTTAGTTTATTAAACTATAATAATACACAGTACACTACTTACTTACACTTTTGAAAAATAGAACAAAACAGATTTAAATTATTTATTGTATTATTTTTGAGAAAATGGTATCGATTAATAGCAAATATATTGTTAAAAATACTGTTACTTCAAAGTTGATAAAATGTTCTTGGGTGCATTTTAAAACAACCCTCTTCCTTCTTCGCCTTTAAAGGAAGGCTTAGGCTGAACCCTCTCGACGTTCTTGATTCTAGGAGTCGTTGTTCTTAGTCAAGCTGGTTAGTTCATCCCCTTTGGCGTCACCCCTTTTACGTTGGACTGCGCCTGGTGGAAGATGAGACTATACTTGGAGTGCCACCTTGGTATTACAACCTTCTTTCCGCAGACGACTGATTCTCTCCAAGTTCCCTTCGTCTCACTTCGATTGTCTTTCCCTTTTCAACATAGCCCTTTTCATACAAGGTAATCCCTATCCAAAGTTCACTCTTCAATCATATCAAATGAAGGTCTTTGAACGTCATTCGTTAAAATTCTGCCAACTTCCGGAAGGAGTCTCCGACTGCTTCATGCAGTGTTTATGGCCATCTTTTGGTGAATAATCAATAATTATGCTACACCCCTTAGTCATTACACTCATTTTCAAGGAATTATGTTTCTTATTAAAAATTTCAACTCTAACGTTTATGGGAGGGAATAAATAGTTTATGTTTTCCTAGGTATTATGAAGTTATTTTACCTAGGATTTGATAAAACACTATTTTTAAAAACTATCAGAATTATTTTTTATAAATTCTTTGTGTCATGTTATGATCAACTCTATTTTAAGTGCTTTTTATTGTGATGTATCACTACGTTTAAGAAAAATTATCAAAAAGGAGTTTGTAAATGTATAACTTGTTTTTATGTTGAAACTTAATACCAACAGAAAAATACGTTTTTATCATTATGAGGTTTTGATAAAATTGTCAATATCCTTACGTACATTATTTTAACTATACTATTATTGTAAAGAAATAAAGAAATTCATCAGCAATGAGTAACCTAAATATGTGTTTCCAAGTTTCCAACATGAACTTATCAATTCATAGTCTTTCATGATCATTATTAAAATTTAACGGTAGCTAAGAATTGAAGTATTTGAATTAACAGCTTAAAGTTTTTTTATCGTTATTGTATTAGAATGAAAGAAAGAACTTTATAATAGAATCCTACATAGTAGAGAATATCGATTTAAGCTTTAAATAAACCTCATTTATAAAGTAAACTATTTAATACAGGTACATTTAGTCACTAAGTATTACATTTTTGGGAATTCTTAATAGAAGAATTCATCTTGAAAAGATTCTAGTAAATATATAGGTTTTTAATTTTCAGAAGCCTTTTCCAGTAAATATAATATATTCTTTTAGCGTATTTCTTAATTAGTTACGTTATTTTTACATGTTACATATATACATCAGTTAGTTTTTGTTCAATAAGCCTTAATATTACATTATTTTTACAATTCAATGTCCATTACCTTCTTATTCATTTTCCCAATAATTGGGATGAGATAATTATTATCGCCTCCTCCCTATATACAATAATTTGTATACACAGGGTAAATTTGTATATACAGGGTGTTGAAAAAGTATGTAACCACCTTCTTTTCTCTTAAATGGGTCCAGATAAATTATTGAAATTTGGTATAACTCTGTAGAAAGTTTTTCTCTATTTCTGATACATATTTTATTTTTTTTAATTAAAGGGGAGGGCCTGTGGAGAATATCGTACAAAGTTTAAAAGAAAGGTTATAATTAGTTATAATCATTTTGAAGCTTATTTTTTCTTAATAAGACGCCACAATTTTTAAATCAAAAGAACCACCCAATCGGAAATCACGACTGGTTAAGCTTT
The DNA here is from genome assembly GCA_035578905.1 of Stictocephala bisonia. Taxonomy (NCBI): domain Eukaryota; kingdom Metazoa; phylum Arthropoda; class Insecta; order Hemiptera; family Membracidae; genus Stictocephala; species Stictocephala bisonia. The sequence goes on along the minus strand of JAQJVL010001089.1, from coordinate 70,224 downwards.
CTTAACAGTGATATTTGAGTGGTAATTCTACATGTTGTAAAAGACAGTTATGAAGCTAGGTATTTTATTAAAGAAATGGAAAAATTTCTTTATATTAAAACGTAGATGAAACACATTTTGAACATTTAGTATAACCAGTTACTGTATTAAGATGGTTCATTTCCAAGTCATTATTTAATAATATGTAAGTTTTTGATAGTTTAAACTGTAGTTTGTTTACAAGTTATTTGTACCATTATGCCAGTATTATCTTTTTAAGACAAATTCCCATGTTTTTAATCAAATATCTAGTTTCAAAACTGGCTTTTACAACTTGTTAAATTTCCACTCAAATATCACTACTAAGAAATTTTAACCATTCGCCATTTCTGATAGGGAGGTTCTTTGGATTTAAAACTTCTGGTGTCTTATTCACCAAAATGCTTTAAAATGATGGGTAATTCACCATAGCCTTTTATTTAATTTTTTTACTATATCCCCAATGGGCCCTCCCCTCTAGGATGAAAGAAATTACAAACTGAATCAAACTGATAAACAAACTGTTTGAAGAGGTATACTAAATCTCAATTAAATATATGGGCCCATTTATCTGGTTCCATGCTTTTTCAACACACTATATGCTAAAGAAACTTTACTTCAACACACCTCATAAAGAACACGAGTTTCAAAATAAAAAATAAATTTTCAGTAAAAGAAAAACTAAAACACAGTGCAATTAAGTACAAAAATTGAGTTGTGAGTATGATAAAGGGAAACCCGCTCTAGTCAAAGCGGGGACTTCACACAACTGCAAAGTGACCACAATTCAAATACAAATACAAAGCGCAAAGTGTTTCTACGCTGGATTTAAAATTAAAACCACTGAGTGTAACGTTGCTTTTGTTTATTTTGCAATCATCCAAACTAACAATCAACGTGTAATGTAAAAAGAGTGGAGGATGAGATTTCGACCAACACAACTCCAAATGATATTAACACTTTTATTAAATATTAATGATTTGTGCTCTAAAATGAGATATATATATATGTGTGTTGTTCTGATATAAAATGTTTACTACATTATGTATAATTTTAGAATGTAAGGATAAGTACAATAATAGATTACCTTGTCAGGAGCTATTACTATCTTAGTTAATAATAAGAAAATCAAATGTTTATATTCATATTTAAGTGGTAAAGTATATCGGAATAACTATAAATCGAGGTTATATGAAAATATAAAATTTAATCAGTTCTTTAATTCACAAAAGTTTAAAATAAGACAACAATATTTTATTTTATTCGTTAGTCTACTAAATCATCAAACTAACTTTTGTTAATTATTATGAAAACAACACTGAGTAGTAATAGGTAAACACGTATGAATTGTTAACTTAATACGTATTTTTTATCCACTTAAAGCAACAAATCCTAATTTGTATATAGTAATATGAAAGTATTAAGTAAAATAAGTAATAAGTCATATTAGAAACACATATCTTAGCTCGTGCCTAAGAACGCCATTTCCGGGTACCTAAGTTCATTATACAGGGTGGTGCATGAAATGATCCAACATTTAGTTTTGTTAAAGAAAATTTATTGTACATTCAATAGAGTAAAGTTTGATATAAATTGTCTACTGCATAGCTGGACATTAGTTTGAGGCCAATACATGTTCAATGTGGCCACCTTCTTGTCTGATAACTGCTTCAACACGAACGCCTGTGTTATTGATGACTCTGCGACACATATCCTCGGTTATCTCGTTACATTCCTCAATGATTAGCAGTCACAAATCCATCAGTGTATTAGGATGTTTAGGGAAGATCTTCTCCTTCAGGAATACCCAAAGAAAATAATTGCACGGATTCAAATCAGGACTGTTTGGGGGCCAGTAATGGCCACACGCAAAACGATTAGGAAATCGGTTTGAAATGACATTTTGGTTGAAATGTTCATGCAGAAAGTTTAAAAAAAAACATTAACCATGTGTGGTGGGCTCCATCCTGCATGAACCACTGGTTTCTCTAATTGATACCCTTTGCGATAAGTTAAGGTACAACATAATAACGTAGCATGTCTAGAAGCTGGGCCATGGCTCGAGATGGCTGCCCATACCGTAATTCTTGGAGCACGAGTGGATTTTTGAAAACCCAAAAACACTCATTTTGTTTACTACACAACACCTTCTAAGTGAAAATGTGTCTCATCTGAGAACCAAACATTGTTAATCAAGATGTCTTGATTAACAACCCATACTGTGAAAACCATTCGTTGATAGTAGATAAGAAGTACGGGAGCAAGGCTCACTTTTCTGGCCTCTGATTGGTCGAGAGCGGTCACGTGACCGGATCCAAGATGGCGGCCGGAACCGGATCCAAGATGGCGGCCGGATCCAAGATGGCGGTGCCCATTTCCCGCCAAATTTTCTAACCTTACTTTTCCTAACCTCAAATTCCCGCCAAATTTCCTAACCTCACTTTTCCTAACCTCAAATTTCCCTCAAATTCCCAAATTTCCCTCCAAATTCCCACATCATACTATATGAAATACACTGTTAACCTTGTTATACTATATAAAATTCATTGTTAACCTAACTTTTTCCGTGTTATACTATATAAAATGCACTGTTAACCTTGTTATACTAAATAAGATACACTATATAAAATTCACTGTTAACCTTGTTATACTATATAAAATTCACTTTTTTTGTCCAATATGGCGTCTTTTTCCATATTATACTATATAAAATTCACTTTTTTTGTCCAATATGGCGTCTTTTTCCATATTATACTATATAAAATGCACTTTTTTGTCCAATATGGCGTCTTTTTCCATGGTATACTATATAAAATGCACTTTTTTGTCCAATATGGCGTCTTTTTCCATGTTATACTATATAAAATGCACTTTTTTTGTCCAATATGACGTCTTTTTCCATGTTAGACTATATAAAATGAACTTTTTTGTCCAATATGACGTCTTTCCCTCTTCAAAATTCCCTCCCAAAATTCCTCATCCAATATGGCGACCTTTCCCTTCGGGTACTTCCAGCGACCGTCGGCTACCTTCGTACGCTCTTAGCCTATGATGCACACGTCGTCTGCTGGTTGGGCGCGCATGCGCATGGACTTGCTACTCTGTGGATTATTTCATATATACACTATAACAAATTAATATTTCATACACTATAATAAAATTAATATTTCATATACTCTATGTGCTCGACCCGATCGTAGCGCACCTGGTGGCAAAACTTAGCACATCCTTTCGGAACATGGCGCCTTCGGAAGGGAAGTCCCCGGTGGTAATTCCCCTTCTCAAATTCGGTCTTTATACTATATAAAATACACTATTAACCTTTCTCATACTATATAAAATGCTAAAGATGGCGGCCATTTACATATGTACTATATAAAATGCTTTCGTGTACTTCCGGCAACCGTCGGCTACCTTCGTACACGTCGTCTGCTGGTCTGACGCACACCCAAATGCCACGCTCTGATTGGTTACCTCCCTACTTTACAAGTAATCTTTCTCACACGTACTGTTAGACTACTTATTTAATTTAATTTTTCTCAAATTTTAACAAATACACAGTTAACATACGCTCTTACCTTCGGACACTCATCCATGGCTTCCTACACTGTTACCTATACTTATCTATCGAATCACAGATCATCCTCAAGCCCCTACTTAACACTCTAGGCAACCCGCAATACACGTTTTAATTAAAAATCAAGGGACAGCTATTATTTATATTAATTATTTACTTCTTTTTTATTTTTATTTAATTGTTACATACGAGGCCAACTGGTGTACGGTGACCGGGCTTTATCGCTGTTATCACATCACTTGACCTCAAAGGTCAACCCGTGGCTGTTATCACATCCCACAAGCATTGTTTTACATCCCGTATGAACGATGTACGAGTCTTTGTTACTAACTAGATGAACGAGTGTAGTCTTTGTTACTAACTAAGGCTGCTGGACCCTTTGATATATGATCTATTAACAACACAGTAGTCAGGGAAACTATGACATGGAACCCAAACCCCTTAAAATTTAGTTAAAATGTCCATAAATAGGGTTATTTGTGTATAAAATATGTTATAATTCCCTAAAAGCAATAAAATGCAGTGTCATAACAACGATATTTGTCCTAAACATTAAAAATTCCTTTAAAATACTCTTATAGAAACCTTTAAAAACTTAGTTTGAGCTCAAAACAACGTACAAAACTGATGTAACACTTGTAAATTAATTGTTTAACCTACATAGCTATTTAGTTGACTCCAAACAGTTGGCAAAGTGTAAGTAGCCAATAGGAATAAATTCTCTATAATGTTCACATTTTAAGCTTGATTTTAACAAAACCTGATGCTATTGATTCTTTGCACATTAAACAAATAAACGAATAGTTAGTTGAAATGTGTCTATTGTAGAAACTTTGGTATTAACAGTAAGAAAGTTTGGTTTCTTTTGACTATAATATACTCGATCAGAAAATTTATATACACCACTCCCAAAGACCGAAACACATGGAGAACCTAGAACACACAACATTCTTGATAGATCACCTTCCTATTCATCACATAAGACCCTTGATTATCCATCACCTATCCCTAAGACATCTGACTGACCAACTACCCACCCAATATTCTAGACTAACCACACCTTACATACAAGACATTTGATTGACCATCTACCTACCCTACACACACAGTACTCTCGATAGACCACTCACCTCCCCATCACATAAGACATCTGACTAACCATCTACCCACCTAATATACTAGACTAACCACACTCTACACATAGTCCTCTTGACAGACCACGCACCCCTCTCGACACATAATACATTTGACCACCTACCCACCTAATATACTAGACTAACCACACTCTACATACAAGACTTTTGATTGACCATCTACCCACTCAACACACACAGACCCTCGATAGGCCACCCACCTCCCCAACACATAAGACATCTGACTGACCATCTACCCACCTAATATACTAGACTAACCACACCTTACATACAAGACCTTTGATTGACCACCTACCTACCCAACACACACAGTACCCTCGATAGGCCACACACCTTCCCAACACATAACACATCCGACTGACCATCTACCCACCTAATATACTAGACTAACCACACCTTAAATACAAGACCTTTGATTGACCACCTACCCACCCAACACACACAGTACCCTCGATAGGCCACCCACCTTCCCAACACATAAGACATCTGACTGACCACCTACCTACTTAATATACTAGACTAACCACACTCTACATACAAGACTTTTGATTGACCACTCACCTACTAAACACACAGACGTTTGATTAAACACCCACATACTCAACACAGAGTCATGTTGATAGACCAACCCACCTTCCCCAAACATAAAACCTTTGATAGACCAACCACACACTCTACAGACATAACTTAAAATACCATCACACTACCAAAAAGGCAGTCTCTTTATAGACCCCCATCTACTCAATACGTGAGACACTTGGTTAACCACTCGCCTACCCAACACATAGTCCTCTTGATAGACCACTCACCCCTCCCGACACATAATACATTTGACAGACCACTTACTTAACATACAAGACTGACCATACACTCTACATCGAAGACGTTTGATTATCCACTCACCTACTCAATACACACAAAACACTTGTTTGATCACAACAATTTAACAAACACAACTGTCGATTGACACTCCACATTCCCAAAGCATCATACTACAATGAAAATAGTCCTATTGACATACCCCTACCTACCAAACATACGTACCACACACCATAAAATCATGACTAACAGTCCACCCACCTACTCAACACACAACACCTCTGATAGATAATCCACCTAAACATTACATAAAACCTTACATTAACACCCAACATTCATGGATGACCTACCTACCAAACATACGTACACCATAAAACCATGACTTAACAGTCCACACGCCTACTCAAAACACAACACCTCTGATAGATAATCCACCTAACCACTACATAAAACCTATGATTTACACTCAACATTCATGGATGACCACCTACCATACATACGTACACCATTAAACCATGACTTAACAGTCCACACGCCTACTCAAAACACAACACCTCTGATAGATAATCCACCTAAACACTACATAAAACCTATGATTGACACTCAACATTCATGGATGACCACCTAACCATACATACGTACACCATAAAACCATGACTTAACAGTCCACACGCCTACTCAAAACACAACACCTCTGATAGATAATCCACCTAACCACTACATAAAACCTATGATTGACACTCAACATTCATGGATGACCACCTACCATACATACGTACACCATAAAACCATGACTTAACAGTCCACACACCTACTCAAAACACAACACCTCTGATAGATAATCCACCTAACCACTACATAAAACCTATGATTGACACTCAACATTCATGGATGACCACCTAACCATACATACGTACACCATAAAACCATGACTTAACAGTCCACACGCCTACTCAAAACACAACACCTCTGATAGATAATCCACCTAACCACTACATAAAAACTATGATTGACACTCAACATTCATGGATGACCACCTACCATACATACGTACACCATAAAACCATGACTTAACACTCCACACACCTACTCAAAACACAACACCTCTGATAGATAATCCACCTAACCACTACATAAAACCTATGATTGACACTCAACATTCATGGATGACCACCTACCATACATACGTACACCATAAAACCATGACTTAACAGTCCACACGCCTACTCAAAACACAACACCTCTGATAGATAATCCACCTAACCACTACATAAAACCTATGATTGACACTCAACATTCATGGATGACCACCTACCATACATACGTACACCATAAAACCATGACTTAACAGTCCACACGCCTACTCAAAACACAACACCTCTGATAGATAATCCACCTAACCACTACATAAAACCTATGATTGACACTCAACATTCATGGATGACCACCTACCATACATACGTACACCATAAAACCATGACTTAACAGTCCACACGCCTACTCAAAACACAACACCTCTGATAGATAATCCACCTAACCACTACATAAAACCTATGATTGACACTCAACATTCATGGATGACCACCTACCATACATACGTACACCATAAAACCATGACTTAACAGTCCACACACCTACTCAAAACACAACACCTCTGATAGATAATCCACCTAACCACTACATAAAACCTATGATTGACACTCAACATTCATGGATGACCACCTAACCATACATACGTACACCATAAAACCATGACTTAACAGTCCACACGCCTACTCAAAACACAACACCTCTGATAGATAATCCACCTAACCACTACATAAAACCTATGATTGACACTCAACATTCATGGATGACCACCTACCATACATACGTACACCATAAAACCATGACTTAACAGTCCACACACCTACTCAAAACACAACACCTCTGATAGATAATCCACCTAACCACTACATAAAACCTATGATTGACACTCAACATTCATGGATGACCACCTAACCATACATACGTACACCATAAAACCATGACTTAACAGTCCACACGCCTACTCAAAACACAACACCTCTGATAGATAATCCACCTAACCACTACATAAAACCTATGATTGACACTCAACATTCATGGATGACCACCTACCATACATACGTACACCATAAAACCATGACTTAACAGTCCACACGCCTACTCAAAACACAACACCTCTGATAGATAATCCACCTAACCACTACATAAAACCTATGATTGACACTCAACATTCATGGATGACCACCTACCATACATACGTACACCATAAAATCATGACTTAACAGTCCACCCGCCTACCTCTGCACACACAATTCCTTAGGACACACCCTCCTCCCACCACTCATCCTACAGACAAATCTCCTTGAGAACTACCCATCCACCATAAAAACACTATTGCTTCATATAATCATGTTTCAAAATAACATTATTACACTGTAAGATAGGTTTAATATAGCTAAAGACCTAAAGTGTTTCCTAAAATTCTGTTTTCTCTAGAAATATGAGAGTCGTTGGTCGAAAACATCCAAACTAAACATAGAAAATAAGAATCAGCTAGTAGTTTCATAGAAATTCTGCTATACAACTAAAAAAATATGAGAAAAAATTAGGTTTAAAAACAATGAACACAGAAAAAATTAGGTTTCAAAACAATGAACACAGAAAAAATTAGGTTTAAAAACAATGAGAACAGAAAAAATTAGGTTAAAAAATGAACACAGAAAAAGTTAGGTTAAAAAAATGAACACAGAAAAAGTTAGGTTAAAAAAATGAACACAGAAAAAGTTAGGTTTAAAAAAATGAACATAGAAAAAGTTAGGTTAGCAAACATCAGAAAAGTAAGTCTGGCAAACAACCGAAAGGTTGATTGCTATCCTTACTTTTCCGAAAAGTTGTTAAAATTAACAAAAGTCAAAAAATGTCCCATTTTATGAGTTTTGTTAATTTTAACTGAACTTTTCTGATGTTTGCTAACCTAACTTTTTCTATGTTCATTTTTTTAAACCTAACTTTTTCTGTGTTCATTTTTTTAACCTAACTTTTTCTGTGTTCATTTTTTTAACCTAACTTTTTCTGTGTTCATTTTTTAACCTAATTTTTTCTGTTCTCATTGTTTTTAAACCTAATTTTTTCTGTGTTCATTGTTTTGAAACCTAATTTTTTCTGTGTTCATTGTTTTTAAACCTAATTTTTTCTCATATTTTTTTAGTTGTATAGCAGAATTTCTATGAAACTACTAGCTGATTCTTATTTTCTATGTTTAGTTTGGATGTTTTCGACCAACGACTCTCATATTTCTAGAGAAAACAGAATTTTAGGAAACACTTTAGGTCTTTAGCTATATTAAACCTATCTTACAGTGTAATAATGTTATTTTGAAACATGATTATATGAAGCAATAGTGTTTTTATGGTGGATGGGTAGTTCTCAAGGAGATTTGTCTGTAGGATGAGTGGTGGGAGGAGGGTGTGTCCTAAGGAATTGTGTGTGCAGAGGTAGGCGGGTGGACTGTTAAGTCATGATTTTATGGTGTACGTATGTATGGTAGGTGGTCATCCATGAATGTTGAGTGTCAATCATAGGTTTTATGTAGTGGTTAGGTGGATTATCTATCAGAGGTGTTGTGTTTTGAGTAGGCGTGTGGACTGTTAAGTCATGGTTTTATGGTGTACGTATGTATGGTAGGTGGTCATTCATGAATGTTGAGTGTCAATCATAGGTTTTATGTAGTGGTTAGGTGGATTATCTATCAGAGGTGTTGTGTTTTGAGTAGGCGTGTGGACTGTTAAGTCATGGTTTTATGGTGTACGTATGTATGGTTAGGTGGTCATCCATGAATGTTGAGTGTCAATCATAGGTTTTATGTAGTGGTTAGGTGGATTATCTATCAGAGGTGTTGTGTTTTAAGTAGGTGTGTGGACTGTTAAGTCATGGTTTTATGGTGTACGTATGTATGGTAGGTGGTCATCCATGAATGTTGAGTGTCAATCATAGGTTTTATGTAGTGGTTAGGTGGATTATCTATCAGAGGTGTTGTGTTTTGAGTAGGCGTGTGGACTGTTAAGTCATGGTTTTATGGTGTACGTATGTATGGTTAGGTGGTCATCCATGAATGTTAAGTGTCAATCATAGGTTTTATGTAGTGGTTAGGTGGATTATCTATCAGAGGTGTTGTGTTTTGAGTAGGTGTGTGGACTGTTAAGTCATGGTTTTATGGTGTACGTATGTATGGTTAGGTGGTCATCCATGAATGTTGAGTGTCAATCATAGGTTTTATGTAGTGGTTAGGTGGATTATCTATCAGAGGTGTTGTGTTTTGAGTAGGCGTGTGGACTGTTAAGTCATGGTTTTATGGTGTACGTATGTATGGTAGGTGGTCATCCATGAATGTTGAGTGTCAATCATAGGTTTTATGTAGTGGTTAGGTGGATTATCTATCAGAGGTGTTGTGTTTTGAGTAGGCGTGTGGACTGTTAAGTCATGGTTTTATGGTGTACGTATGTATGGTAGGTGGTCATCCATGAATGTTGAGTGTCAATCATAGGTTTTATGTAGTGGTTAGGTGGATTATCTATCAGAGGTGTTGTGTTTTGAGTAGGCGTGTGGACTGTTAAGTCATGGTTTTATGGTGTACGTATGTATGGTAGGTGGTCATCCATGAATGTTGAGTGTCAATCATAGGTTTTATGTAGTGGTTAGGTGGATTATCTATCAGAGGTGTTGTGTTTTGAGTAGGTGTGTGGACTGTTAAGTCATGGTTTTATGGTGTACGTATGTATGGTAGGTGGTCATCCATGAATGTTGAGTGTCAATCATAGTTTTTATGTAGTGGTTAGGTGGATTATCTATCAGAGGTGTTGTGTTTTGAGTAGGCGTGTGGACTGTTAAGTCATGGTTTTATGGTGTACGTATGTATGGTTAGGTGGTCATCCATGAATGTTGAGTGTCAATCATAGGTTTTATGTAGTGGTTAGGTGGATTATCTATCAGAGGTGTTGTGTTTTGAGTAGGCGTGTGGACTGTTAAGTCATGGTTTTATGGTGTACGTATGTATGGTAGGTGGTCATCCATGAATGTTGAGTGTCAATCATAGGTTTTATGTAGTGGTTAGGTGGATTATCTATCAGAGGTGTTGTGTTTTGAGTAGGTGTGTGGACTGTTAAGTCATGGTTTTATGGTGTACGTATGTATGGTAGGTGGTCATCCATGAATGTTGAGTGTCAATCATAGGTTTTATGTAGTGGTTAGGTGGATTATCTATCAGAGGTGTTGTGTTTTGAGTAGGCGTGTGGACTGTTAAGTCATGGTTTTATGGTGTACGTATGTATGGTTAGGTGGTCATCCATGAATGTTGAGTGTCAATCATAGGTTTTATGTAGTGTTTAGGTGGATTATCTATCAGAGGTGTTGTGTTTTGAGTAGGCGTGTGGACTGTTAAGTCATGGTTTTATGGTGTACGTATGTATGGTAGGTGGTCATCCATGAATGTTGAGTGTAAATCATAGGTTTTATGTAGTGGTTAGGTGGATTATCTATCAGAGGTGTTGTGTTTTGAGTAGGCGTGTGGACTGTTAAGTTATGGTTTTATGGTGTACGTATGTTTGTTAGGTAGGTTATCCATGAATGTTGGGTGTCAATGTAAGGTTTTATGTAATGTTTAGGTGGATTATCTATCAGAGGTGTTGTGTGTTGAGTAGGTGGGTGGACTGTTAAGTCATGATTTTATGGTGTGTGGTACGTATGTTTGGTAGGTAGGGGTATGTCAATAGGACTATTTTCATTGTAGTATGATGCTTTGGGAATGTGGAGTGTCAATCGACAGTTGTGTTTGTTAAATTGTTGTGATCAAACAAGTGTTTTGTGTGTATTGAGTAGGTGAGTGGATAATCAAACGTCTTCGATGTAGAGTGTATGGTCAGTCTTGTATGTTAAGTAAGTGGTCTGTCAAATGTATTATGTGTCGGGAGGGGTGAGTGGTCTATCAAGAGGACTATGTGTTGGGTAGGCGAGTGGTTAACCAAGTGTCTCACGTATTGAGTAGATGGGGGTCTATAAAGAGACTGCCTTTTTGGTAGTGTGATGGTATTTTAAGTTATGTCTGTAGAGTGTGTGGTTGGTCTATCAAAGGTTTTATGTTTGGGGAAGGTGGGTTGGTCTATCAACATGACTCTGTGTTGAGTATGTGGGTGTTTAATCAAACGTCTGTGTGTTTAGTAGGTGAGTGGTCAATCAAAAGTCTTGTATGTAGAGTGTGGTTAGTCTAGTATATTAAGTAGGTAGGTGGTCAGTCAGATGTCTTATGTGTTGGGAAGGTGGGTGGCCTATCGAGGGTACTGTGTGTGTTGGGTGGGTAGGTGGTCAATCAAAGGTCTTGTATTTAAGGTGTGGTTAGTCTAGTATATTAGGTGGGTAGATGGTCAGTCGGATGTGTTATGTGTTGGGAAGGTGTGTGGCCTATCGAGGGTACTGTGTGTGTTGGGTAGGTAGGTGGTCAATCAAAGGTCTTGTATGTAAGGTGTGGTTAGTCTAGTATATTAGGTGGGTAGATGGTCAGTCAGATGTCTTATGTGTTGGGGAGGTGGGTGGCCTATCGAGGGTCTGTGTGTGTTGAGTGGGTAGATGGTCAATCAAAAGTCTTGTATGTAGAGTGTGGTTAGTCTAGTATATTAGGTGGGTAGGTGGTCAAATGTATTATGTGTCGAGAGGGGTGCGTGGTCTGTCAAGAGGACTATGTGTAGAGTGTGGTTAGTCTAGTATATTAGGTGGGTAGATGGTTAGTCAGATGTCTTATGTGATGGGGAGGTGAGTGGTCTATCGAGAGTACTGTGTGTGTAGGGTAGGTAGATGGTCAATCAAATGTCTTGTATGTAAGGTGTGGTTAGTCTAGAATATTGGGTGGGTAGTTGGTCAGTCAGATGTCTTAGGGATAGGTGATGGATAATCAAGGGTCTTATGTGATGAATAGGAAGGTGATCTATCAAGAATGTTGTGTGTTCTAGGTTCTCCATGTGTTTCGGTCTTTGGGAGTGGTGTATATAAATTTTCTGATCGAGTATATTATAGTCAAAAGAAACCAAACTTTCTTACTGTTAATACCAAAGTTTCTACAATAGACACATTTCAACTAACTATTCGTTTATTTGTTTAATGTGCAAAGAATCAATAGCATCAGGTTTTGTTAAAATCAAGCTTAAAATGTGAACATTATAGAGAATTTATTCCTATTGGCTACTTACACTTTGCCAACTGTTTGGAGTCAACTAAATAGCTATGTAGGTTAAACAATTAATTTACAAGTGTTACATCAGTTTTGTACGTTGTTTTGAGCTCAAACTAAGTTTTTAAAGGTTTCTATAAGAGTATTTTAAAGGAATTTTTAATGTTTAGGACAAATATCGTTGTTATGACACTGCATTTTATTGCTTTTAGGGAATTATAACATATTTTATACACAAATAACCCTATTTATGGACATTTTAACTAAATTTTAAGGGGTTTGGGTTCCATGTCATAGTTTCCCTGACTACTGTGTTGTTAATAGATCATATATCAAAGGGTCCAGCAGCCTTAGTTAGTAACAAAGACTACACTCGTTCATCTAGTTAGTAACAAAGACTCGTACATCGTTCATACGGGATGTAAAACAATGCTTGTGGGATGTGATAACAGCCACGGGTTGACCTTTGAGGTCAAGTGATGTGATAACAGCGATAAAGCCCGGTCACCGTACACCAGTTGGCCTCGTATGTAACAATTAAATAAAAATAAAAAAGAAGTAAATAATTAATATAAATAATAGCTGTCCCTTGATTTTTAATTAAAACGTGTATTGCGGGTTGCCTAGAGTGTTAAGTAGGGGCTTGAGGATGATCTGTGATTCGATAGATAAGTATAGGTAACAGTGTAGGAAGCCATGGATGAGTGTCCGAAGGTAAGAGCGTATGTTAACTGTGTATTTGTTAAAATTTGAGAAAAATTAAATTAAATAAGTAGTCTAACAGTACGTGTGAGAAAGATTACTTGTAAAGTAGGGAGGTAACCAATCAGAGCGTGGCATTTGGGTGTGCGTCAGACCAGCAGACGACGTGTACGAAGGTAGCCGACGGTTGCCGGAAGTACACGAAAGCATTTTATATAGTACATATGTAAATGGCCGCCATCTTTAGCATTTTATATAGTATGAGAAAGGTTAATAGTGTATTTTATATAGTATAAAGACCGAATTTGAGAAGGGGAATTACCACCGGGGACTTCCCTTCCGAAGGCGCCATGTTCCGAAAGGATGTGCTAAGTTTTGCCAACAGGTGCGCTACGATCGGGTCGAGCACATAGAGTATATGAAATATTAATTTTATTATAGTGTATGAAATATTAATTTGTTATAGTGTATATATGAAATAATCCACAGAGTAGCAAGTCCATGCGCATGCGCACCCAACAAGCAGACGACGTGTGCATCATAGGCTAAGAGCGTACGAAGGTAGCCGACGGTCGCTGGAAGTACCCGAAGGGAAAGGTCGCCATATTGGATGAGGAATTTTGGGAGGGAATTTTGAAGAGGGAAAGACGTCATATTGGACAAAAAAGTTCATTTTATATAGTCTAACATGGAAAAAGACGTCATATTGGACAAAAAAAGTGCATTTTATATAGTATAACATGGAAAAAGACGCCATATTGGACAAAAAAGTGCATTTTATATAGTATACCATGGAAAAAGACGCCATATTGGACAAAAAAGTGCATTTTATATAGTATAATATGGAAAAAGACGCCATATTGGACAAAAAAAGTGAATTTTATATAGTATAATATGGAAAAAGACGCCATATTGGACAAAAAAAGTGAATTTTATATAGTATAACAAGGTTAACAGTGAATTTTATATAGTGTATCTTATTTAGTATAACAAGGTTAACAGTGCATTTTATATAGTATAACACGGAAAAAGTTAGGTTAACAATGAATTTTATATAGTATAACAAGGTTAACAGTGTATTTCATATAGTATGATGTGGGAATTTGGAGGGAAATTTGGGAATTTGAGGGAAATTTGAGGTTAGGAAAAGTGAGGTTAGGAAATTTGGCGGGAATTTGAGGTTAGGAAAAGTAAGGTTAGAAAATTTGGCGGGAAATGGGCACCGCCATCTTGGATCCGGCCGCCATCTTGGATCCGGTTCCGGCCGCCATCTTGGATCCGGTCACGTGACCGCTCTCGACCAATCAGAGGCCAGAAAAGTGAGCCTTGCTCCCGTACTTCTTATCTACTGTTGATGTTTTTTGTCAATCGTTAAGTTGGGTAACACTGTAATTTTGTATGGATACAAATGCAAATACTTTTTTTAAATTTGCTTCACAGATCGCCTAAAAATGTGCAGATCTGCTGCCGCTTTTCTAGTCGACTTGCCTGGACTCCTCACCCACCAACGCTGCTCTGACAGCTTCATTATTCTGTGGAAGGCCGTTGGCGCTTCCTCTCAAATACTGAGCCATCACTATTAAATGTTTCATAAAATCTACGATTAGTCTTAAATGAAGGTGACCGGCGAGTTTGAAAATAAGCAAGAAACCGTCTTTGAGTAAGCACCGCACTTTTTGTTTCATTAACAACAACACAGTCTTTATGCGTTGATCCACAGACAACCTTCCTTTGTCAGCCATCTTGCAACAATAATAACTGAAGCAGAAATAGAGGGAACTAATCTACATGAACAGCTGATAGTTTTGCCAACTTACAACACAGTAATAATAGGTAACCGGAACAAATACTACCAAAACAAATGTTGGATCATTTCGTGCGCCACACAGTATGACTCGGTGAATGCAATTTTTTTTTTTTTCATTTAAATTTGAACTAACTGATGATTTTATTTCCCCCCAAATGTGCTACAGTCACTCATTTAAATCCACTATATCCTGTCTTTATTTGGATTAAAATTAATTTTCACTAAAAGTGCAAAATAAACCTGTTATTTTGTTGTTTGAAATGTCAATCACAAAAAAAGTGTTAGCTAATAAATAGTCAAAGTATGATAACTATGATCTAATTAAATACAAAAGTAATAGAGAGACCTCATTCATTACATATAATTTAAGTCCTTAACTGCATTTCAAATTTTTATACAATTCTTGACCTTTACAATTTAAGCTACAGAAGGAGCCATTTCATTACGCTTGTGTAGAGCTAACAGATTGCTTGGCCGATGTTTGGGTTTTGTGGTAGCAAAGACAAAACAAGGGACTGAAACTGTCGTCCGTTTTCACCACCACAAAACCAACCCTCCTCTGTTACAATTGTTCGACCACCTCTTTGACATCAACAGTGCCTGTAATTACAAAGCTGTGAGAGTTATGGTTGTAAGTAGATACTAGTATATGGATAGGTTTTCTTCCATCAATATATCAAGCAAAACATAAACAATTGAGTATATAAGTTTGAATAAACATATAAAACAAATGTATTGTTCTTTTTTGTAGGAGATACCGATCTTATTTTTTACCTTACTGGCCTTACTGTAAGCATTTCCCCATAGAATATTGATCTGTGTAAGGAACTTATCTGACAGAATAAGGGGGAAACCTAGTATAATACAATTCCGATGGTATTGTACGTCAATGTATCAATGTACATGTATGAGTTTGGTGGGTGGGTGAATCCCACTGTACGTGTACGAATGGGTGAGTGTGTCAATACCACCATATGTGTATGGGTTAAGTGAGATTTTTTAAAATATTTGTTCCTGATAAAAACTAGTACAAAACTATGTTGGTTTATTGATTTTATTAGCTTATTCCAAAATAAAATAAATATGAGATATTTAAAATACTACAAATGTAGTACTCAAGTTAATTTAATTGCTGCGGTTAAAATACCGTGATTCCAAACGCAAGCTTTTGAAATGAAATTCCATATTTTTGTAATATTAAAAGAACATAAATAAGTACTTACATAAGTATAATAAAAAGTCAGAGAGGTTTTAAAAAATACTATTTCAAATACAGCTCTATTACTTTTATTGTTTTAAATTATGCTAGAGTAATTATAAGGCACTTACATCTAAATAAATTTTAAAAGTCTTTAAATTTTACAATATTTTAAGAACTATATAATATCTCCATTTTTATTACGTGAGTGTGTTTTCTGTTTTTTTTATTATTATTTTTTTATGGTGAGGGGTGGTTTTCATGTTACGGATGTCAGTCTGTGTAGTGTTAACTTAAGTGGTCAGTGTAAAATATCCATTGTGATTTTAAAAGAATTCCAAGTAACTTTTACTAAGATGTGATGGATAAAAACTTCCTCACCTATAATGTAGTTGAAGTGGGGGTGATTCCATAGTTAGTATTATGTTCACTTTTTACTAATGTATTTTCCTAATGGTAAACATTACAAATATACAGAGTAGTTAGGCAGAACATTAGTGTGATAGACATACGTCTCTAAACTTAGCTAACATTTTTTTAATTTTCAATAAAGTTATTAAGGTCATAAAAATATATAGTTAAATAACGTTTCAGTTATACATGGTCACATAAATTACCTTAAAGTTTTGAACCATAGACATATTAAGAAACCATTAAATGTTTGTTGATTCTTTACGCACAACTTCCATAGAATATTGTGCACTATAATAAAGTGCTTTTTTTTTAAACAAATTTCTTTGCAAACGCAAGAGTATATCTCTTAAGTGTAAGATTATTAAGTGTTATATTTCTTATAGGATAATTGTTTATTACAAAGAAGATTAAATAGTTTTTTAATTAGCATAATACGTGTTGGTACATATACAGTACAAGTAAACGTCACACAACACATATTTATTACAATATAAGCACAAAATGCACGAATATTATGGTGATCGATTTTGGTGAACCACACTCACCTTTCTCAGACCAGAGGGATTCACAAAAGAATGGAAAATCCCTCTGGTCTGAGGAAGGTGAGCGTGGTTTACCGAAATCGATCACCATAATATTTGTGCATTTTGTACTTGTGTTGTAATATATTTGTGTATTTTGGGCTTAAATTGTAATAAATTTGTGTTGTGTGGTGTTTACTTGTTCTGAAAGAAGATTATTTAAATAATACTGATCATAATGTATTAATGTAAAAATGAATATTACATTAACAATGCAATGTGCTGTTGTTAATCTTAATTAGATTACTACATACAGTTTACAGTTTCAATTATTTTCATAGCAAGATAGAGACAAAAGCAGTCAGTTAATATATTTTGGTTGTATACAACAACTTATAAACCCTTAATACTTACGGGTTAGTAAAATTAGGCATTACGATTTCCAACTAACTAAGAAGAGCTGTGATGCAGTCTTCTGATATGTAATTGTTTGGTGGAATACATCAAGAAAGAATAGATAACAGGCTACGAATAATACAAATGTGTCAATGTCTTATATTCCTTGTTTATTACTCCGAAGCAATCAATATAAATATGTTATTGAATACGCAGTGTAATTAACACACTCATTACATACCTTGTTTCATTATAATATTCAAAACATTTTCTTTAGAAATTATATTGAATACGTGAATAACTTCCACTGTACGTGTATGGGTCAGTGGGTGGGTTATTCCTACAATACATATGTTGGTGGGTGGACGGGAACATTTATTATATGTAATACTTATAGCGGTTATTATTAGCCACCCTCCTAAACAAGTAAAATGGTATTGCCCCACCCACCCACTCTTACAGTGGTATTGCCCCACCCACCCTTACCGTGGTATTTGCCCACCCACCCACCCTTACCGCGGTATTAGCCAACCCACCCACCCTTACAGTAGTATTGCCCCACCCACCCTTACCCTTACATCAAAACTGATAACGAGAGCTCATTGTGCTAATGAGAAATAGACTCGATAAAAAAACGAGATCTTGAAAGATTTTTTCAGTGCAATAATAACAACTTCAACGAAAAGGAAATAATAATTTAGCAATAGATTATTATTCTATCATGAAATTTTAGTATACTACACCTAAAAGCACTAGTTATAATTAGTGAACAAGAAAAAAATAATCTCTAATACTTATTTTTTAATAGCAATTTAAAGTCACTCGTTTCAAAAAGTTGCATGTAAACCTCAGTTTTTTTTTTTTTTTACATAAATTCTAAACTGAAATATGAGTGTTTAGAATAACGAATTAAATGAAGTTTTTATTTAGTATGTTATAATTTTATTGTTTTAATTTATAGTCTAAGGTTTTTTAGTACGTTTTAATACTACTATATAATATGCATGTACGTATTATTTGTTTTTTTTAACCATACATAAACAAAAAACTGTGCTATTTGTATAATCAACACTTTCTTTTTTAGGTCAACAAAATATTTCATAGTGATATAATTTTATTTTGAATTAACAATTGTTCATAATGTAATCAAATTTAAACTAGAACTAAGTTGAAACACTTATTTTATGATTTTTTATTTTAAAACATTTCGTTTATGTAATCAGATACTATTATTGAACTGTTAAATAACTTATAAATAGTATAGAATGCATAATTTTTAGACAACTTTTTCATAGTACAAGTAAACGTCACACAACACAAATTTATTTCAATATAAGCATAAAATGCACAAATATATTACAATACAAGTACAAAATGCACAAATATTATGGTGATCGATTTCGGTGAACCACGCTCACCTTCCTCAGACCAGAGGGATTCACAAAATAATGTAAGATAGTGTTCAACAACTCAATTTATAGGCCTATGATTACGTGACCCCATTGGCAGGAATCGTCAGAATGGCGGCTGCTGTGATATAAGGCCAAGCAAATACTATGTAAACTCGATGCAATCGACAAAATTCTACTCCTATCACAAACAAAACAATTGAATAGCAATAACATAATAACAAGTAGAGAATATAGAGAATATAGATATAATAGTACGATAACAATAAGATAAGAATTAAGGGCTAACAATATATGAACACTACACACTTAATAAACAGCAATAACAACCTTAAAAGTTTGAAAGTAAATAACAACAATAATAGTAGCAAAAAATGGTGTAACAATAATAAGTACTCCAAAATAACAAAGTTACACAGCAAATAACGCATACACATAACATAATGAATTAATAACCTTAATAACCTTAAAAGTGTGTAGTAAATGACTACAATAATAATAAACAAAAATAAATAAAAATAATAACAATAAACACAAACACATGACTTAATGGATCCGTTCCTACCAGGTTATAACTGGTCGACGATCTGGGCAATACTCCTCTAAAAAGAAGAAACAGATCCCTGGTAGAAGTCCACCCTCCCACACGTCATGCTTCTAAGCCTTTGAAGTCTTGCCAAGCCACAGTTGTATGAATAGTATATAGGCAGAAATCTCCGGCTAAAGACAGTCATGAATCTTGTTCCTCTTGGGATGTTCAAATCAACTGACGCCAGAAGGTCGGGGCTAACCACCAATCCATTTATCAGTTTAAAAAGGAATAACAGATCAAAGATAACACGCCAATGATGGAGAGGTTGCAGCTGGAAACGCTGCTCCAGCTGCGATATAGGTGTTTCCCAGTAGGTGTAGCCCAGACGAACTCCAAGCATCCTCATGAAGCGTGCCTGCATTCTGTTCAAGTCGTCTATATGGCTAAGTTGGTAAGGGGACCAGATCACAGTGTAAACTGGCACAAGCATAGAGTGCACGATAGATTTGTATAAGACCAGCATGGGTTTGTACGATTTGAAGCTCCTTGTTGATCATCCAATAAAGCGCAGAAGGGAATAAGCCTTAGAAGTGATAAATGCAATATGGTCAGCAGGGCTTAGGGAACTGGTCAGAATAACTCCAAGGTCTTTCACTCGATCAACTCTGTCAAGGAACCTTCAATACGATAATCAAAGTTAAAATGATATAGCTGCACGTGTGAACGAGATAACTTGGCATTTGGATATGTTTAGATCCATATCGTTTGCTACACACCACTGGACGATGTTGAAAAGTGACCTCTGCAGATTTTCCAGGTTAACCTCTGGGATATTATTGGTTAATCCGTATTGGCTGTTACTTCTGTTCTTTTAATCACTGAAAATACATTATTAAAAAATATTTCAGATTCAAAATTAAACTGTTCATTCATTAATTTATCACAATCTTTAAATCTTTTTTAAAAAAATAATGTAAAGACAATGGACAATGTAAATGTAAATAATGGACCGTTCACAAAAAGAGTTGGTAATAGATTTAATATTTTTTAAATCGTAACCGATAAGATATTACATCAATAGAAATATTTGAGTAATGACCATTAAAAACCATTCATAAAGAAATGTATATTGTTTACGTATTAAAATATTGAGAGTTAAAACAATAAATCAATGCAAATAGAAGAATGTTCTTCTAACTACATAACATTCGCCATTTGCACTGAGTTCATCTGTAAACGACTAATTTCCCATTTTTTGCCTTGATTGAGAAACGTAAAAAGACGAAGCTTTAAGTTCAATGTGCCAGTACTTAGCAATGAACAGTTATCGTTTAAGAATAATATTGTGTAAACATTATAAGTCTCTTAACTTTAATTGGTCTGCATTTGTTTCAATACTCCAAAATACTGTTTATCTAGTATGGTCAGTTCGGGTCGACATAATCCAAAAGAAAAAGATAAAACGAAAAATTAAAGTCTATTAAAAAGTCTATTAAACCCAAAATATTATACAATAAGTGTATTAAGTATAGGTAATAATGTTGCAACCAATGTCTAATGTACAGTTATTAATTACCCTGGTAACCGTTTATTAACTATTTATATTAAAAACTTCAACTTTCCAAAATTAAGGCTGCTACCTTTAATTACCAATTATCAGTTCAAATGAACTGTCACCCTTTACAATAAATAGCTAGTAGTAAGGACCCTAACTACAAGTATAAACGTAGCTGGGCCAATAATAAAAGTAGTTTTCATCAATAAACAATTCCATTCTATATTTTTTTATCGAATTGACACACACAAAACATAACAATGTTTTACATTTAATAAACGGAATATTAACTTGAAATGAGACAACGTCGTGATCTATTATCTAAACGTACAGTTATAAGATCAAGACATTCTACACACGTAGAGACCTCCATTTCGTTAATTGCCTTGCGTCTACAGTTTCTTAATTTCAGGCTATCCCACAATACGTTTACTGTATTTTTAGCAGCCATATACTACAAATGACTAATTATTATTTTTGCAAATTTTAAACTATATTGATAATAAATAATAGTGAATTATATAATAAATCAAGCAAAGGACAATTACAAAATAACAACAGTATTTAATTAAACTTTTAATTATTCATTCAAATGTTGCATTAAAGATGTTTTATGAGCATCGTATTTTAAATACTGTATAAGTATTTTTATCATATTACCAAATTGCATAAACAAATATAATGCAGGGGGTATTACATAAGTACTGTATGTTCAACCTAAAAGAATGCTTTGCAAATACAAACGAAAGAGTTTTTGCCCAATCATAAACTTTACAGAAGAATTTTAGGGAAATTTATTTATTTCAACAAAAAATTGGATTAAAAATTGTATACTTTTACAATACAATTTTGATTTTTTCACAATATATAAAGTATTATGTCATACAATGACAATTTATATACTATTTTTTTCATTTAATAAATAATATTTTTTATTGTTTGTAAATTATTTACATACATTATAACTATCTCAAAATGAATTTGTACAATGGCAAACTTAAGAGATAAAAAATATCAAAATAAAATCCACTAGTATAAAATCAGGATTTATTAAATAATGCTTGGGATCTAATGACATTAAGTCATTAAGTAATGATTGGAGTCTTTATATTTGCTTAAGACAGTTTTTTATGTACTGAAACTTAGAAACGTTTGTAAGATGAGATTTATATTTCAACCTCATACATGAAATATTATTTATTTTTAATGGTTTAATATGTGATAACGTTTATGTTAAATATATAAATAAACTTAGTTATGTCAATACGGCGTAGGGAAGCCCATATTATTTTACCTGATTCAACTTAATATGGAGGATTAGTTTAACAAATTAAAAGCATCTAACATACAATAAAATTATTTTATAAATATCATTACATTTGTAAATACTTTTATATACAATCGTATATAAAATCCTCAATATACACTAATGGGACCAGCTATATTACTACTGACAGCTGTTACTACTGTAACACTACTTTGAATTGGCCTGTAACAAAAATGTAAACTTATAACTATACAGTACACAAATAATTAATTATCTTAAAAAAACACTTATTATATTTATGAATACAATGAAAATATATGACAAGTATTTAACTATATTATTAAGTCTTTAGAAAATGTAAATTAAAAAAAATCGTATTTAAATATTGATCGGAAACAGCGTATTGCCCGTGTTTCTGAAATTGTACATCAATATCTTTATACTTGAGTTAGGATAATTAAGCTTTCAACTAAAATAAAGCGTGACATAAAGAGTTCTCCACATCACTGAGGATCAAATAGGATCAAAACGTACTACAGCCTTGTGACAAGAAAATAACGCAAATGTCACTAATGTCAAAAATATCGCTAATAGTTTCTTTTTTATTATTTAGATACCATTTTGTTTGTTAAAATAATACTGTGGTTACAGAAAAATGGGGTAACAGGTTTTACTATCTAAGGCTAATTTTTTGGGGAATTTCAGTAAAATTAATAAAAAACTAACTTTTTATAAGGTGGGCATATCACCATATCCATTTAACATGCATTTAATTACTAGTTACTTTGAACAAAGAACTTTGAAACTGCAAAGTTGGATATAAATTTCCCTAACAAATAACTAACTACGTAGTTAGTTATTGACTTATATTTGTTAGTCAACTGTTGCTATAAAAAATATTAACTATCGTTAATAAGGAATTTAAAATAACTATACATTTTTAAACACAGATTGTTAGTAATTTAATGGGCAGAATATTAAGTGGTTGGTAATACATATGAAGAGTACAGTGGAAAAATGTACTTTGTTCACTTTTTCTAATGTTGAGGTTATGATATTTTACTATAGCTTAAAGTGTATTGTTAATGTCCAGTGTAAGAATGTTCTTTGTCACAGAGTAAAAGTAAGAAAAATAAACAGCCTTAAGGGAAAATTGTCTATGTCCAAAAATACTGTGGAAGAATGTACTTTATCCAAATAAGCACTCAGCTGTTGTCCTAACATAACGGATCAGGTGATATGTGGTCTAGTGTGTAAGATGCCTACGAAGTGTTTGCGAAGTGTTTGAGGTTAAGTTATTAGTTAGTTATGGTGATTATTGCAGCGTGAATTTGTGTTGCTGTAAATTGTTTTATAATTAGTGAGGAAACTTCATGTTGTACAAACCAACTAGATTAGGTGACTAGTGTATAACCTGCTTATTTATTGATAAGGGTTAAGTTATTAATTGTGGTGTTTATTGTGTTGTGTATTTGTGTTGCTGTACTTTATTTTACTATAATGAATGATGAAACTATTATTGAGACATATAATCCCAAGAAAAGGAAGTCATTTGGTCGTATGACTTAGAACTGGTATTTGTTCAATTATAAAAATAAACTTAAGTTGTGTTGTGTAACATTTGTTTCATTTTATTTTCCTAAATTTAATAGCCCCTATGTATATGGGCCTGTTTATATCTGGACGTAGTAGGTTTTTCCCTGTATTTTTTGTACTTGGTCATAGTTATTAGTTTTTTTTTTTTTTTTTTTTTTATATTGGTTACTAAATTAATTTTTATTAAATTAGTAATATAAACTATAAAGTAATAAGATAACATTATAGTCATAGTTTTATTTGTTTTTAATAATAAATGGTATAGATAATGAGTTTTAAATTTTCAATTTCGCGTACTGAAAACTTTCTGAAAGTGGACAAAGCACATTTCCTCCCTGGACTCTCGATATGTATATACTTATATATTATATGAAACCAGTGTTATTTTTCTAGAATGCTTAACAATAAAGTGCTTAGCAATAGATGGTAAAGTTCTTGTTCTTCTAATTGAGTTCAAAATATGAATACCACCTTATTCTCGACATACTTAGAGCTATTATACTATGAGACAATTATAAAGAGATAAAAAATAAATGATTCCATCAATTTACATTCAAATACCTTATTGAAGCTAAGATTAATTTTGGGATAAACCACTTACACTCATTAATATGAAAACATATTGCTTAATGACGGCTAACTATCAAAAGAATGACTTAACAGTATTTGATACGATAAATTTTGTTACTTTTATTTTAAAAATTAATAATAAAGACAAAATGACAACAATAAGTTATTTTGCGTTAATAAAGAATCTTATGTATTCATGAAAATGAAGTAAACTTAGAATAAAATATTAATACGGACGTCAAAATTATAATACACCAAGTCGACCATTACTCACTACAATTGGTATTCAAATGATGTATTTCGGGGATATTATTCTGTAAATTGTTTACCCTTTTAAAATGCTATGTAGTTTTGTAGTTGATATATTTCAGTATATTAAACTTATGTCGAAATTTTAAATAATCATAATAATAATATTTCTGAATTATTTCCAAAATCAACCAATAGGAATGGGTTCTACATTTTTCATTTTAAATAAGAGTGCATTATTATTTAAAAATAACTTAACACACCGGTTCATATAGACAAGTGGACCTGTGTCTAACTTTTTTCAATGAGGGAAACTTTTACCACTCAGTTAGTGATTCAAATTTTATACTTGCCCTCAGCAGTCTGAAGCCTTTAGCTGCTGAGCCACCAAGCCATCAATATTTAAAAATTGATATTTTTATATCTACTGATAAAGTGAAAATATTGATTTTTCCGTTGTTTGGGTGAAACAATTACTGAAAATAATCCATATAGAATCCATTTTATTTATATGGTAATTTTAGCATGGAACATGCTTTAGTCTTGACCTAACTGCCTGAAAACGTTACGCGGGAGGGTGACGCGTAACCATGAAAACACAATGACATATCAGTGTTGACTTCAATAATGATTTTATTTGCAAGCGTTCATCAAAGTACATCTTTAGTTTCCATGACAACTCTTGTTAAAAATATACAAAATTAAGTCCTATAGGATTATATAAGATAATAATAAAATAATAATTAACTTCCTTTCAAGGTGGTAATGAGTCATCGCGTGAGTAAGAACCTGAGCCGCGAAACAATAAAATTTAAAAAGTAAAGATATATTTATATTTTTAAGATATGTTTATATTTTTTGTAATTCCTTACATGAAATCTAAAATTCGTTGTTTTCAGCTAAAGCATGTTCCATGTTTCCTGAATTTTAGCCGTAGGCTCTAAGCAAAAAGATCCGGGGGTCCAGGGGGCTTGCCCCCTGGTGAGGCCCGCAGGGCCGAGTTTTTTTGGTTAGATTTAATCTTTTAAATAACATTTTGTGCTATATAATCAATCTTTTGAGAGACAAATTCTCTTCGGTCTGTAATTTGTATAATTAATTTCATTCACATATACAAGAAAAGGTTTTGTTTAGAGTTTTCATAGTGAATGATTTGTTAAGAAACATATGATTCTTATTGAAAAAAACTTGAAATAGATATTATAGTTACATAACTTAAAAATAATAACGAAGCGTGTCATATTTAAATAATAACGAAGCGTGTCATATTTAAATAATAACGAAGCGTGTCATATTTAAATAATAACGAAGCGTGTCATATTTAAATAAGTACTGCAGTTTGAAAATATAAAATTATTGTATTTATCAGTGAAAATGTGTTGAACAACAAACCACGGTCAGGGTACAGGTGTTAAACATCATCATGGCATGTCGTAGATAGTAAGTTGTGAGCAAACTCCCAAGGTCTCATCTGTGTCTCTGCTCAAGTGATTACTAAATTGACAATGTCAAACTGTTTTCTTACATACATTATTTGCAAATATCTTGCTAATATATTTTAAACCATAAACATAGATATCTCCGACAATCTTGGCATGTCGTAGATAGTGAAATGTTTCCAAACTCCTAAGGACATAGGTGTGTCTCTTACCAGGTGATTTTTGAATTGCGATGTCAAAACGTCTTTCTTATTACATCTATTACTTTGCAAATATCTTGCTAATATATTTTAAACCATAAACATAGATATTTCCGACAATCTTGGCATGTCGTAGATAGTGAAATGTTTCCAAACTCCCTAGGACATAGGTGTGTCTTACCAGGTGATTTTTGAATTGCGATGTCAAAACGTCTTTCTTATTACATCTATTACTTTGCAAATATCTTGCTAATATATTTTAAACCATAAACATAGATATCTCCGACAATCTTGGCATGTCGTAGATAGTGAAATGTTTCCAAACTCCCTAGGACATAGGTGTGTCTTACCAGGTGATTTTTGAATTGCGATGTCAAAACGTCTTTCTTATTACATCTATTACTTTGCGAATATCTTACTAATATATTTTAAACCATAAACATAGATACCTCCGACAATTTAGGCATGTCGTAGATTGTGAAATGTGTCTAAACTCCCAAGGCCACAGGTGTATCTCTACTATCTCTACTCAGGTGATTACTAAATGGCGACGTCTAAACGTCTTATTACATCTAATACTTTGCGAATATCTTGATAATATATTTTAAACCATAAACATAGATACCACCAACAATTTAGGCATGTTGTTGATAGTGAAATATGTCCAAACTCCCTAGGACATAGGCGTGTCTCTGCTCAGGTGATTTTTAAATGACGATGTCAAAACGTCTTATTACATCTATTACTTTGGGAATATCTTGGTAATATATTTTAAACCATAAACATAGATACCTCCGACAATTTAGGCATGTCGTAGATAGTGAAATGTGTCCAAACTCCCTAGGACATAGGCGTGTCTCTGCCCAGGTGATTTTAAAATGACGAGGTCAAAACGTCTTATTACATCCAATACTTTGCGAATATCTTGGTAATATATTTTAAACCATAAACATAGATACCTCCGACAATTTAGGCATGTTGTAGATATTGAAATATGTCCAAACTCCCTAGGACATAGGTGTGTCTCTGCTCAGGTGATTTTTAAATGACGATGTCAAAACATCTTATTACATCCATTAGTTTGCGAATATCTTGGTAATTTATTTTAAACCATAAACATAGATACCTCCAACAGTTTAGGCATGTTATAAATAGTGAAATATGTCCAAACTCCCTAGGACATAGGTGTGTCTCTTCCCAGGTGATTTTTAAATCGTGATGTCAAAACGTCTTATTACATCCATTACTTTGCGAATATCTTACTGATATATTTTAAACCATAAACATATATCCCTCTGACAATCTTGTCATGTCGTAGATAGTAAAATTTATCCAAACTCCCAAGGCCACAGGTGTGTCTCTGCTCAGGTGATTACCAAATAGCGATGTCAAAACGTCTTACATCCATTACTTTGCAAATATTTTCGTAATATATTTTGAAACTTTCTAATACAGTAAAATACGAGTGTGCTATCACCTATACTCTTTAATATAGTAATGGAAAAGATTACAAAAGCAGTTAAAAAGAAAGTAAAGGGAGAGTTGAATACAATGATTTTTGCCGATGATCTATTGATATGGGGGAAAACTGTAGATGAAGTTCAAGAGCGTTTAAATGAATGGCACAAGCAACTCAAAGAAAATGATTAGCAAAGAAAAGAGTGATATTCTAGTGGTTGGAAGGACTGGAACAATAAATGCAGACATAACCATAGAAGGGGAACCGCTGAATACAGTGGAAAATTTTTAATATTTAGGAGCACTAATATCGAAGGAAGGGAAATTGAAAGAAGAAGTGACAGCTAGGTTACAAAAAGGTGGAAATTTTTACCAAACTGTAAAACACCTGGTGTGGAACAAAAGTGTACCCACAAAAGCAAAGATGATAATGTTTAAATCATATTATACCCCAATAATTACATATGCATCAGAGATATGGACGATGAATGAGAAAGAATGGAGCCGAGTACAGGCAGGAGAGATGAAATTTTTGAGAGGTATGTGTGGAAAAACGAGAAGAGATAGAGTGAGGAATGAAGATATAAGAGAGGAACTAGGAGTTAGAAGTATAAGAGAAAAAATAGGTCAGAATATTTGACGGTGGTATGGGCACATCAAAAGAATGGATCCAAACAGACTTTCAAGGAAAATGATGGAAAGTAAAGAAGAGGGACGGAGAGCTAGAGGTAGACCGTGAAAGAGATGGTTAGAAGGTGTTAAGGAAGAGATTGGAAATAGAGGGTACAGATGGGAGCAGATTGAGGAAGAAAGAATCTGGTCTGATAGAAAAAGATGGAGAGTGCTTGTTAACACCCAGACCCAGTAAACTGGAACGGGACTAGGATATGTATGTATGTAATAGTTTCAAAGGGTTTGCTACTAATCTTGAATTGTAAAAATAGCTTTTTATCAATAACTCTTTTACTGTTACAGATATTTTGGCATGTAAGGTATCATTAAAAAGTAAACTTATACTCATCAAACAAAATTATGACCACTTTTTAAATTAAATTAAAATTTTTTATATATTTAAGGTTTATCATAGCATAAAAAGCATGAATAATTGAATTGTAAGAATCATATCTCTGTACAGGCACCTCAATATATATTTCTTTAAAAGCAAATTGCTCGCCAAATCAACTTCCAAAAGTTGTTATTATGAACTTTACTAAACAATCAACTAATTTACTCAAAAAAATTCAAAAAACCCTGTCTCTTTAAGCGAATGTATAAAAAAAATAAGATTGTCATTTTTTCTGAAATTATTATTCTGTTTTGAGCTATCCAAATATTAGTATTATGTGTGATTTCAGAAATCATGTCATCAGTGAAGTAAAGCTTCCAAACTTCAATTGGTTTTTTCGCATGCTTTGCACCACCTTGAACACACCCTACTCTCATTCTAATAACATTACGCCCAGGAGTTCTATGTTCGTGTTTAGATTTAATATCCCACAGTATTTTTCTGTTTTGGCTAATGTAAGCTATGGAGCCATCAATCTTTTTTACAATATCATCATTTAGACGGCTATTTATTTGAACATTCTCCAAGTCATCAAAATCATCAAAAACCAGAATATCAAACTCAATATTGTCTCCCGGTTGTTCACCAGTCTCCTCCTCTTGTTGAAGATCATTTTGCCCATCACGAACATCAATATCCATTAATTCTCCACCTTCGTCATCCTCAGATCCTTCCACACTAGGTCGTCTCCATCACCATCGGTAAAAAGTTGACGAACAAAACTACCAGTAGGTCTTGGCGTTTCTATATAAACCTCTTCCCTTTCTACACTTTGTAAAAGTCTTTCAATTCGGTTACGTTCGGCTGAATTCATTTTAACCGTAGAAGGGATGTAAAAAGTACCAGAGTGATGGGTACTTTGTAACCTTCACACAACATATTTTTCAAAAATATATATTAAATATATGTAAAAATAAAAACACGAGTATTATACATCAATTTTATCACAATATCATGCAAAACCATAATAAGTAATATAACTTGAACTAACCATGCTCAGGTGGTGTTTTATCCATATTTTATTGAAAAAAAACGTGTTCAAAAAAATTTCTTTTTCACTTTGAATGGTTGTCACTTGATTGATATTGTTGCTATCTCAACACTTTAAATGTAAAACATGTTCACAATTTAATTCTAAACAAAAATGTTGTGTACATATTTATATTTATATCAAACAGGAAAAAAGTTATTTACAAAAAATCATAACTATATACAAAGTTGAAGTGGCCTATTTTAGTCAGAGTCACTACTCTCAGACACTCTTTTCCTTCCTTGGTGAGTGGGCCTATGAAAAATGTTGTAGTCTATGGTAACAGGTAGGGTGAATCCCACAATTACAACTGGGACACCAATACAAACTTCTTTTTCTTTTCACTGCCGGGTTGTCTGCACAAACTACAAAAATTCTCTCTTTGCGCCCAGGTAAATGCAGAAGTGCATGAGCTCCATCACCCTGTTAATTTGGAATGTGTTGGCCTGCTCTAGCTGCATTATCCTCATCCTCTGCTAAACTTATAACTATACTGTCTACAAATTCATCTCTGGGTAAGGGTTTGTCAGTATTATTTGCATTTAATACGAGTTCCTTTGGTGTTTTTTGTTACAATTAATTGTTAACACTATTTCTTGATGTACTTATACAGCATAAACAAGTTGGTTGCAGCTTATTATGATTCTTTAAAATTTTAAAAGATCGATTTTTGTTTTTATTGATACGGTAAAATCATTTGTATATTGTCAATAGTTAAAAAATAGCATTCAAATATCTATCATGTGAGATAAAATACATTAAAACACAGTACATATTTTGTTAAACGGTTTTTATAATAGTCTCATTAATTATTATAGTTACTTATATATGGTCTACTTAATATAACTTCTAGTGATATAGTAGCCATATATAAATAAAAGTTCTGTAGAACGATTTATGGCATATCCATCTGTAAGTTAAGTGTGGAAACAGACAAATGCATTACAATGTTTCGGTACTTGTGTAATTTAACGTCTTTCTATTTTTTCACCGAGCATGAATGAAAGCATGAAATGCGTTAAGCTTGTTGATCTCCATACTACAAACATTACCAATAATGTTAGTGTTTACTAAAGTAATTACAACTGTTCAATTTACTGTTACAATCCTTTCACATAATACATCGTCAACGAAATCATTAAACAAGTCGGCTAATTTAAATTTTAGTAGAGTGAGACATTTAACCTTTGAGAGTAATGCACACTTATCCCTCGGGCTAGCTTTGAGGTTAGCACTTCTGCTGCCAAATCACAGCATTATCGGTAATCGTCCCGGGAGTTTCATTTATTTTTTAATAGAATTTGTTCTGTTAACTCTCCACAACGCTTCCATACCTAAAGTATATATAGCAAAATTATATTAAAGCTAGTAGAATAAAGTTACATTGTATCTGTTTGGGAGGAATGTTTACTTTCCATAAATACTTCGTATAAAAGGGATTTTTATAAAAACTATATAGATAATAAGAAAACATTCAATGTTTTGTGTTTGTTTTTAATAATATACTAAATGATATATCAAATACAGTAGTATTATATTATACTGATGTGTTAGTGCTATGATTATCTAGGAATATCATATATACAACACAAAGCTATTGTATACTAGAATAAAATAAATATCTTGTTTTCATAAACAACAAGGATAACAAGTTTTAATTTTTTTCATAAATTAATTTAAATTGTATTACCATTTTCATTTTTATAAAACTATTTTATAAATAACAAAAATTATTTTGTAAGCAACACGTAGTAATTTTGTATTACTTAAATTTACTTTATTAGGAAGGAAATTACAATAAATATATTGTGATCACTTAGAATTTAAAAAAAAATACACGTATATTAATTACATTGTCATGTTCTGTCTTATGTATTATGTATAATTATTGAGTTAGTTAGGAATATGTAAATTGACTACAAGTTTGACCTATTAGGCCCATAGATGATCGAATTTCGTATTCTTTTGGGATTTTCAATATGCATATGTTTACATATAGAATAATGTAAACCCAAAAGGCAGAGAAAGCTGTTGAAGCTGTTGTTATTGTTTGTCCTTGTTTATACTAACTAACGTAGACAACCATGTTTACATATAGAATAATGTAAACCCAAGAGGCAGAGAAAGCGGTTGAAGCTGTTGTTATTGTTTGTCCTTGTTTACAATAACTAACGTAGACAACCATATTTACATATAGAATAATGTAAACCCAAGAGGCAGAGAAAGCGGTTGAAGCTGTTGTTATTGTTTGTCCTTGTTTACACTAACTAACGTGGACAACCATATTTACATATAGAATGATGTAAACCCAAGAGGCAGAGAAAGCGGTTGAAGCTGTTGTTATTGTTTGTCCTTGTTTACAATAACTAACGTAGACAACCATATTTACATATAGAATAATGGGATCTTTTCCGTTATACGTATACCACTATTTAATGTCGGATCTTTTCCGTTATGTGTCAGCAATCCCAAAATATTTTCATATACATCGCGCCGCGGCAGTTATGGTTAGGTTAGGTTAGCATAGCCTATTGTAGAATGTTTTTACAAATTACAGGTCCATTCTACAATATAATAACCTAACCTAACCATAACTGCCGCGGCGCGATGTATATGGGCGGCCTCGATGTATTGGGATTCTAAAGGTTGAAAATGAGGAAAACATGTTTTAAATCAATAAATTGAATACCGTGTTCCGTTATTTATACCATACAATGGTTAAAATGTATTATTCAATATATTTAAATAGTGGTATACGTATAACGGAAAAGATCCGAATAATGTAAACCCAAGAGGAAGAGAAATCTGTTAAAGCTGTTGTTATTGTTTGTCCTTGTTTACAATAACTAACGTGGACAACCATGTTTACATATAGAACAATGTAAACCCAAGAGGCAGAGAAAGCTGTTGAAGCTGTTGTTATTGTTTGTCCTTGTTTACAATAACTAACGTGGACAACCATGTTTACATATAGAATAATGTAAACCCAAGAGGAAGAGAAAGCTGTTGAAGCTGTTGTTACTGTTTGTCCTTGTTTACACTAACTAACATGGACAAC
Organism: Stictocephala bisonia; assembly: GCA_035578905.1. Lineage (NCBI taxonomy): Eukaryota > Metazoa > Arthropoda > Insecta > Hemiptera > Membracidae > Stictocephala > Stictocephala bisonia. The sequence goes on along the minus strand of JAQJVL010001089.1, from coordinate 36,946 downwards.
CATGTTTACATATAGAATAATGTAAACCCAAGAGGAAGAGAAAGCTGTTGAAGCTGTTGTTACGGTTTGTCCTTGTTTACACTAACTAACATGGACAACCATGTTTACATTTAGCATGTTGAAAATTAAAAGTAAACGTAAAGAAATGTATCTCCTTAGTAGTTGTAAAATTCTTATACTCATATCATAATATATTTGTATTATAAGACACTCTCATGTGTTCTATTTCTACTTTCACTTAAAATGTACGAAACATATTTAAAAGATTGAATTCCTCTAAAATGATGCATGATATAGTGTTTATATATTTTTATACAAAATATAATACATTAAATAAAATAAGTATCAACCTTATTTATCTTGTATTTTTAAACAGAGTGCTTCATGGTCCCACTGATTCAGTAGAGGCTATTGGTTTAAGAGTTCCTGAATGTTCTTTTTGCTCAAGAGATCCATTTGTTTGCCCATATTTGCCCCCATGTACCAACCCACCTAACTTTGTATTACGTAGAAATATACGGTTTATGTACAGTTATTTAAATTAAACGAGTGGCTACATACAAGATGCAGACTGAAACCACTCAATATTGATGGAGCAAAGACTCGACAGCTGCGCTAACACCACTTAAGTGGAGGGTGTTCCCACATGCTAACACAACTAAAAGAAGTTAAAGATCGTCTTGTAATACCAATTGAAGTCAGACCTAAGAAGCCCTCCCTAAAACTACCTAGGGACCAATGGCTTAAGGGTGACTTAGGAACCATCACCAGTGACCGGGCAAGTGGACTACATCACTCAGACGGATACCCATCCTAGCAACAGCCACACTTGATGTTGCTTAACTATGTTGTCTTGCGATAACGTTGGAACCCTCCGGTCAAGGCAACTAACCTCTGTATTAAATAATATTATGCGGTTTACGTACATTTATTTACATGATACGAGTGACTACGTACAAGATACGAGATGCAGACTGGAGCCTCTCAAGACTGGTGGAAACACCGGACACGACAGCCAAGCTAACACCACTCCAGTGGATAGTGTCCTTATATGCCAACCCACCTAACCTCTTTATTGCCTATTCGTTTATGGAATTAGGATAGTTGAAAGCCAAGAATATATTTAAATTATTTGTGTTTACTTTTATAACACTAGTAACACCAAATGCCTTATAAATAGTTATTAAATTAAGGGATAATGTTGTTCTATAACGTTTTTATAGCATCCCATTATATAAATGTTATCACATAAAATGGCTTGGTTAATTTTAAACCAGTTTTGCTCAGTATTAAAGCATATAATCGTATAGTAGGAAATAGTTACTACTTGAATTATGATTTTTTTTTACTGTTTCAATATAATAACAAACATTTTTAACATTTATATAACACATTGCACTTATATATGTATGAAAGAGGTTCCTCTTATATTTATTGGCAAGGCCAAAAAACGATTATTCCATTTAAAATTAGTGCTTATTTGGTAAAAGTAAATTTACTTTTTGTTTATGAAAAAATTTATATAACAATTGTTATATATTACAAATAACATCGATAGATGATTATATAATTTAGTATATAAGTTATAAAGTATTGTTCAATTTTTATAATGGTAGACTCAGGGTCCAGAAATGGTGGTAGGTAAGGGATAAGAAGGTTGGTAAGGCGTCTTAAAAACATTCACTCAAATTAGGTAACTCGATGCAGGAATGACTCATCGGACTGCATTAATGGTTTGAGTTTATAGTGCACGGCGAGTCTACAGTTATAACAATTGTACAGTACATATACAGTAATTAAGAAAGAACTGTTTTCATCTCTTAAATGAATATTTTTTTATTTTATTAGATTTTTTATTTTACGCGATTGGTACTGAATGAATAAAAATAAGTAAATAAACCCCTATATGAAATTAAGTGAGTTATATAATCAAATCCCTGATATTGTAAATAGCTTTTATTGTTGCCTGGGTACAAAAGCAACTAAGTACATGTAGTGAACAATAGTGAAGTACAAATTAAAAATTCTAATTTCTCATTTAGTCGGAATATATAATGTTTATGGTTTTAAAAAAGATTGTGTATTAAATTGAGTTTTGATGTGAATCCAAGAAAGCTCACGTCATTCAGTTCGTAGGTGGAAGTTAGCATGAACACTATTTAACAATTAGTTGTATTGTATGTTTCATCAACTAACATTTTCATAAACACTTAAAGAGTCTGATCTATTGATTGAAAGAACAGTTGAATATGAACACTTTAGCCACCAAGCCTATTTAGTAGACCTACTCACTAAACACCCTTAATATTACATAGTACAATTTAATAAATTAAACAAAAAGCAAAGGTGTTAAGTAGTAAGAGACACCACTTAAGTGGAGGGTGTTCCCACATGCTAACACAACTAAAAGAAGTTAAAGATAGTCTTGTAATACCAAGCAAAGTCAGACCAAAGAAGCCCTCCCTAAAACTACCTAGGGACTATTAATTGTATTCATTAATAAAAAAAACTTTTATTAAATTACATAAACTGAATTAGCTTGGGATTGGTATATTTGTTTTACATAATATTACACATTTCAGTGTGAAAGGACATCTGCTTAACTCACGTTGTCCGTACCTTATGAGAGGACTAAACTTGTTCTCAACTTTTATCGCACAAACTTTTCCACTTCATGCAAAAGATTCCATTAAACTTGTATGTGAAGAATGTGTTTTTCCTATAGTTTTGTACAGAACAATTGTTTAAATATTTTATTTCGACTTACAATTTATATTAAATTTATATGTTTAGTTAACGAATAAATGAAAATACATTTAAATAAATTAATATATTTTGTAAGGGTGTATATGTTTTTAACAAAGAATAACCATATATAAATCACAATAAAAGAGGACTTAAAGATTTTTTTTAGAAAGATTCGTATTTTTATTTTGACTTAATATATTAATCTGATGTAAATTTTCCTCCATTCATAACAAAGTAAAGTAATACACTTAATCATTTGGTTGTCAAGCGCTTGAAATAAACCTATCAGGCTGAAAGATAATTGTATTTTATAGTCTCTTCTTAAGGTTTTTACTCATTCTTTTATTTTTCAAATAATTTATTTATTATAATGTTTTCAACATTTAACAACATTTTAATCTAGTAACTTTTAATTAAAAAATGTCTCACAGCATGTGTGTGCATGTGTATGTGTTTTTTTCTGATAATACTTAATTTTAAATTATCTAGGATGAACAATTGTTTAATTTTTGTTCAATTTTAAAGTAACTTAAAGTAATTATATTTAAAAAGTAGTGTATCGTATCGCACCAGAAGTATTTCGGCCAGTCATAAATATCTGAATCCTCTACCACAGAAACTCGGTAATAATATTAGACTAAGCAGTGGAGCTGATGGTTCTTTTATAAACAATATACCTTGTAAATAAAATATGCATAGTAAAAACAATAAATATTTTTAAAATGTCTAGAAAATATATTTAAATTTTAATTATTAAATGCTATTCTTACTTTGCATTTGTAGATTAGTATATTCAATTCAAATTCTCATTATTTATAATGTTGTAAAAATATAAATAAATGGCGTCATACAATCAATTAGGAAGTTTCTTAGTCTAGTACTTAAACATTACTTACATCCTCAATACAGTTTTGCTTTATGTATCATCAAACCTTTCCAATATTAAAATATCCATCAATTGAGTAAAGAGGGGCTGCAATCGTATAATTGTAAAGAACCTTTGTGAATTTTCCATAAACTGTTTCCTTATTAATGAAATTGGGAAGAGCGTTTTAGTACTTTGCTCCTATATAAACTGATTTTTTTTTCTTTTTACCTTTAATTTATGTGTGGATAAAGAGTAATTTTGCCTATGTTTGGTACTGTAACTATGAGTATCACCCAGTCTAGAGGCAGAACATGAATTTTGTTTCATGAATAATACGCAGTGATATATATGAAGACTATAAATTGTCATTATCTCAAGATCCTTGAATAGATTTTTTACTAAGCACCCCCAGCGCAGTCTCAACATAACCCTTATATCCTCTTTTTGTAACACCAGCAGTCTGTCCAGATTCAGCCTGGATGTAGCACCATAGATGCTTATTCCAAAATATATAAGAGACTGATTATGGGCAAAGTACACCTTTTTTAGCGTTTCCAAGGTACAAAAATGTCTTAATCTATACAAAGCATATATACCTGAAGAAACTCTATTTGCAATATGTTCCATGTGGTAATGAACTATCTATAATCAAGCCCGAAAAATTTAGATTCAGATACCTTTTTAAGTTCAGTTCCTTCCATATTAATATTTATAGTTCTCTTTTCCTTACTATATCTAGTACCAAATTGAATGAAATTTGTCTGCAATAGATTTACTAAGAGATTGTGTTGTGAAAATAAATTATTAATCTTAGTAAACTTATATATTGCTGTCTCTTGTAAATCCAGTAGGCAGTTTTCCTTTACTATTAGGTTGACATCGTCCGCACAGAGGCAAATATCATTACCTGGGTTATCCAAAATGATTAAAGGTAATCCCTTAATGTAGCATAGAAACAGAAGTGGTCCTAAAATGAATCCCTGTGGAACACCATATTTGATTAAGCTTATCTTTAATCAAGTAGAAATTAATTGATTATGCTCATTAATGTGAATAACACATTAAACTGCCTTCCGTTTTCTGAGTAGGATTTTTAACCATGTTAGAGGAAGTACCTGTATCCAAAATTTGAGAGTTTGTCAATCAAAACTGCATGTGAGACGCTATCAAATGCTTTGGTAACATCCATAAATACACCAATAACGAATTTTCCTTGATCAACTGAGTCAACGATTGAATTAATGTAATTTGCCGCAGCTGTAATGGTAAAGTGGCCAGATCTAAAGCCATGCTACTCGCTATCAAAGAGATTATCATCATCGAAATATCCAACTAATCTATTGTAAAATGCCTTTTTAAAAATGTTAGCTATGACTGGAAGGAGCGCAACAGGTCTATAATTAGAGATGCCAGAAAGATCTCCTTTTTTATGTAGAGGTTTTACTTTTGCTATCGTTAATTTAGCAGGGAATATACCTGATATAAAAGAAGTATTTATAACATGTTTAAGGGGTTTAATTAAATATTTTTGGGCATGTTGTTTTATAACTGCAATGGGGACACCGTCGTATCCTGAGGAAAATTTATTTTCCTCAAGCACAACGCAAAGTAGTAAATGAAACTATTGTAAAAACTATCAAATTTATACTCTATTGGTGCATCGTAGACATCATACCAATGTTCTTTTTCGAGCAAAAAAGAGAGTCTCTGCAGGTTGCCATGAGTGAAAAATCTAGCTAGTTTTGTTATCTGGTTGACTTTTGATACTTTTTTTTAACATTTACAGCAAGTAGTTGAGCATCGTGGTCCAATATTTGAGTGGTGATCCCTGTTACAGACGCATATTGACATGAAAAATTAGTAATAAGATTATCGATGGCACTTTCAGACTGCTATGTTACTCTTGTTGGAAAGTCTACCAAGTATCTCATGTTATGGATCAATAACAAATCAACCAAGAATTTTCTGGCTGTACCATTCAAATCAAGAACATTATTATTAATGCCTCCACCGACAATAACATTTCCAAACTTAAGTCTAAGAATGTCCAATGTACAATTAAATACAATTTTATTGTATTTAAATACAATGTACAAATTTAACTATAGTAGTACCAAACCAGTAAAATTACATGAGATAGCAAGTTTAGTGTAGGTAATAAAAGGAGAATAAGAAAAGAAAAATAAGGTCTGCACAAATCAGAAAGAAGGGATCTTAATAAAATTCAATATTAGGATGCTTAAGAAAAGAATCCTGGAAACATAATCCAATGGTGTCATCCTTTTCTTGATGCTGCGAGATAGGCTACCAACATAAGTTTTAAATGGTTGAATCAGCTTTTATGAAACCATCCTGAGCTAATTTAAGATTCCTAATTTAATTTAAATTCCTAATTTAAGACAAGAAAAGCAATATTTCCTTTAAAAATGTTTAAATTGTGAACTTCAATTTAAAATAATTTACGTATTACATGTAGAAGAAATGTCACTCTAAAATTAAAGATAATTCTGGCTCCATTTTGGAATTGGAGTTTCAAGTGTCTCCAGACTGAATGAAGCTACACGTTATTAATAAACTATTTAATAATAATCGAATCCCTGGAAGCAGCTACTTAAGATATTTCTTTCTTAAAAAATGAAAAGTTATTAATAATCCATCTTGGTGAGTTATTTTTTGTGAGATGTGGCACATTGAACAGAGTCAAGAGTTATGAGGAGCACGTTAACTACTGATATGTTTTTCTTCATTCATATCAATTTAGCACCAAGCGTACCGCATTAATATTGCTCATAATCCTCAAATTGATAGTCAGACTCAAAGTATTATACACATATTGACTATTTTACGAGTTCGAGTGGTTAACAAACAGAATATCATAACTTTCAGGATGAAAATTACGATACAAGAGTAAATAATTCATATTTGAGTTCAACTTACATTATAAAATAAATATGTTTAAAATGTAATACTCATGAATAAATGTTTAATAGAGTAGGCTAGGACACTACCACGTACATTGCATGTTTATTTTATTTACGTGAAATTACTCCCAGTAATTATAAATTAAAATATAGAATAAAAATCCAGAGATAACTAACCAAACTACACCACTATTGTAAAACTATAAAATGTTAACTATGTTAACAAAAGATTGCAAATGAAGCTCATAAAGATGTCAATTCGCTTTAAAGGCAAAGCAGACAGATTATTATTCAGTTCACCTACGCACTGGATTTCTCGCCTGTCAGTTCCACCACATTGACGGCGTTATTGGATTTATGAAGCTTATTTGGAGCTTTCTTTAGAACGGTTTTACCAATAAAGAGTTTAGGGGTTTCTTTTTTTCTAACCTAAAAAGGTTTTTTTTCTTTCCTAAAAAGTAATTAAAGTAGGTGAAATTGTTCTTAAAAATTTGTTTAAACTAAAAATTCCAAAGGAACATCCAACTGTTTTGATGTCAAAAAATCTTAAAGTTAATTAATATAATAAGTATTAAACCAAAACTACTCAACGTAGTGTTCATTAGTATTTGTATGTATTAGTCAAAAAATTTTCTTATTCTTGTAAAATGATTATGCTAACCTCATCGATACAAACATCGGAAAATAAAGAGATTACATATTTTTCATGTCCTAGGAACTACGCTATTCTTTGTTCAATCTCAGGTTTAATAACTTCTGACATTGCAATAATAATTTAAAATCTACGGTTTTGTATAACATATTCACGGCCAAAGAGAACAATTGTTTAAGGGTTAGTTAAACCATAATATTTAGTCTAAAAATTAATAAAAAATAATCTCTAATATTATACAATGTAGTTAAATTGTAGCTTCAGCAAGTGTATAATTGAAGGGAAACATAACTATATTATTGACCTTGTCCAAACAATACTGTAAGGGAATACATATTCTACTGTATTGTTGACCATGACCTTACAGTACTATAAATGTTTACACATTCAACTGTATTGATAACCATATTCTTACAATACTGTAAGGGATTACATATTTATTTATTTTGATAATGTTCTTACAGTACTATAAACTTTATTTATTGTTTTAAACTGTTGACCATGTCCCTATTATATAAAAAACATTACCTATCCAGGTCTATTGTTGATCATGTAACATAAAGTACTATAATACATTTCACTATCGTGTGTATTGTGGGCCTTGTTTCTACAGAACTGTGCAGCATTCCATACTTCAATGTATTGTTGACCTTGCTACATTTGAGTGCTGTAAAACAATAAGCATTCGTTCGAAATTATTGTTTCATGATATGATTTTAATTGTATGAATTTAGTTTTAATGTACATAGAGGTGTAACTTATGAATTTAACTAAAATATATTGGATAAACATAAAATATTTATGAACATTATACAATAGTCAATATTTGTTTAGAGATTAAAGTAAATAAATATATTTAATACTTATTAATTATTGATACAGAACCAAGTAGGAAATGAATATGGAATAGACGTACAATGGTTCAGTAGCCTTTACAGATTATCAGCAAAACAATGAAATAAAATACACATTCAGCTTCAACGATCCTAATTGAACTGTCATGTGTCCACTTCGGTCTCATGTGACAGGTTTATGAATGCATCAGAGAACATAATTTCTGATTAATGGAATCCTATAGTACGTATAGGTATATGAGTTGAACTCACAGTTGTATGAGTAACATTTATAATTTACGTTTATATGCTTTTTATATATAGTCCTGTCTGTTGTCTCTATTACATAGTCGAATTAATTACCGACATTATAATAAAATATAGCTTCTTTAATTAAAATAAAATTACAGAAGGAGTAATAGTGACAAAGGAAAATTTAGGAAAGTAAACACATGTTCAGCTAGTTTATTTATAGTTTATTTTCCTTATTAGTTAATTATGATTATTCTGTTAAAAGTACTTCACAGCTTTATTATTATGAACTTTTTTTGTCATAAGGATCTTAACGACTAAGATTTTCATTTTATGTTCTACATTAACTTTAATGACGGAGGAATTAAGGTAGAATATACAGGCTAAATAAGGACTATTTTCAAAAAACGTTTTTTCAAAACTTTTCAATAGCTTACTTGGTGTTTTTCCCTATGAAAATATTCTCAAATATGTTTTTAATATTTTCTTATTATTTGTAATAAATGATTTTACTCACGCAGTGAAATAAGTGTGATTACACATTTAGAAAGGATCTTAACCACAAAGTAATTGTTGGTAGAAATGAAACTTGAACAATTAAACTCTACTTCAGTTCCCACAGCAATATCCTTACACCAGTTATTGCTTAATTTGACTTAAGAGATGCTTGAGATAGCTCAAGAAAGTATCATTAATATTAACGTCTACCTGAGACGCTGATATTACTCATGTTGAAGATTTGTTGTACCTGACTGGATTAATATAAGTAAGTTTCGTAATTATTAATGTATAAATACTAATTAAACACATAAAAGTACAATTATATCTTTACTAGTATATAATTGGTTTATTTCAATATTAATTTCTATGGTAAATCATAAAACAAGGAAATTAAAATGTATTCCTATTGTAGGTAAAGCATAAAAAATGTAACATTCTCCCTAATAATATGACAATAAATATTTTAAATAAATACAAAAGCTTTCTGTAATTCATATTCATATAATTCATGTTTCATTAAAAAAAGTTCGTCTTCTTTAACCAGGCTATGTTAGGGCTAATAAGCCCTCTATCTAACACTTAACCTGGAGACCAACGGTTTAACGTAATTTCCGAATCACGAGAGCAGCAGCACAAAAACTGTTAGTAGTCTTATCTGGAATTGAACCCGGACACGTTGCGTGGAAAACCAACGCCTTAGCCCCTTAGCTAGGACCACTCTATTTGGCTAGTTAGCTCTAATACTGTATGTTATATATTTATTGTCTTATTGGACATGCTTTTTCTTGAAATAATGACCTTATTTATTATATTTATTAATTTACTATTTCTTAAAATAACGTTAATTATAGACAATAAAGAAGTAGCCGAGCAATTGATCGTTAGTGAATTCTAATTAATATCGCTTTTTAAAGAAATAGTTAACACTGTCAATCAACTATTATGGTAATCAATATCATATAGAACAACAAATTTGCAGTAACATTACAATAAAACTTTTTTGTACCTTTTAAAGTATAAATTTATTGTTGATATTGTGAATGTGTACTACTCATTTTGTTTAATTCTATTACATTATTCATTTACATAACAATTTTAATTGTATAATAAGAACCCAAAATAAAAAAAATCCTACGTAATAAAAACAATAAAATAATTAAAAAAAATATTTAAATAACAACCTGGTACTTCATGCCGTTCCAGGTAGGCTCCCTAGAAAAATTAATATTTTTCTTAAGTTCTCATCGCTCTCGATTTATTTCCTCAAGTACCATGTTAACTGAAACACTCGTCGGAAACAAAACTCAACTGTCTAAATAATATGAGAAATTAAGACAATATACCAAACCCATAAAAAAAACCACTACCAACATAAATGGGAGATAACCCTCATTGACTGTTATCATGTTTTGATATTTCTTGGTTCATATATAAGAAAAACTTGATATATTTAAACTAGGTAAACTTTCTAATAGATAATATTTACCTTTTTGTAGTAATATATTTAAATAAACAGAAAAGGTGTGGAGAAGTACCTTTAAAAATGTGTGGACCTTCCTCAATTTACGTATTAACAATAAATAATATCAAAATAAATCTAATTAAAACGTGTATAAGAATATTAAGCAATTTTATAAAATAACGCAATCAGTAACGATATTATATTAATATTTTTAAAGTAATATAGACAATTAAAATAAAGTCACGTGGGATAGTTTTAATAAACTTGAAGATCCCTGCTCTCTATTTAATATTAGACTAGTCTTCCGAAACAACTATATGTCGGGAGACTGTTCCAAATGTGTGATTGCCTGCACATTTTAATCCACCACATAATTACTTAAACCTATAAATATGTATCTTCCCTATGTTGTTGTGTTCAACCAAAGAACATTAAATGGCTGTAAATGTCATGTCAACCTATCCATGAAAATAATTAAAGTAGAAAATATTATAGTATCAAGATTAGTTGAATTATCGACAGCTCATTGAAATGGCACTAAACTTCGCCTTTGACTGATAAATTAGTTTGGTATTGTTACACCAACCCATACACGTACAAGTTTATTTAATATATGCTTAAAGTTACACAGAAAGATTTTGAACGTAAAAAAATCTCCTAAAAGTAGTTATAAAATTGTTTTTTAGTCGTGAACAAGTCATCTACATTTGTATACCTAGATAACAACGGATTTATATGTGCTAATTGGAAACAAAAATAAAAAAATATGTAATAATTGAAGTATTCGTCGTTGATAAGAAATGAAATATTTTTATGAAATTATCAATATCCGTATATGATATGAACTATACGATGAATAAGATCACCAAGCTTATCAAAAACTGTTTTAAATATTAGTGCTTTATTGGAGTGATTTAGAAAAATAGCATAATTTACAACCATATTAAGTATAAATGTATGCCTTTGTGTGTAAAGGTAGGATGTTTACTCATATAATTAACAAATGGGGTTAAAATTTCCTTAGGGCAAAATAACCTATATATTGTATCAAAATAGTATACATGCATAGAATATTATAAAAAATAGGTAAAATAATAGGCTTAACTCTTTTTACCTGTCATATTAAATTATTATGTTTTTGAATAGATTGAATAAAAATATTGAGATCAATAGTTTTAAGAGCTTAAGATTTTATATAATTTATCAATAGATAGAAATACTTTACGGACATTCAATGCAATATTAGATCAAACTAGTCAAACTTAAAAATAACGAAATACTTCCTTTTAGTGCACTTTCAATGTATGAGTGCACTCATTATGACGAGTTGTTTGTTGGTTTCTTTGACTGCAAATAACCCCAATCAAGCTGAAAGTTGCTAGTTGCAAATAAACAATACCTTATAAAAAATATGCGGTACTACTTTGTGTATTTTAATGTTTACCGTCACAAACAAAATGTACCACCTCTTTAGTACATGTTAATTTGTTTGCCTGTCAACAGAGAGCGCATGCTGTTCATTGTGCCAATTCTTCCGCATTATTTAACGTAATAACTGTTGTATTGTTTTTGTAAGTTTTTTTCTATAGAGATTACAAACAGTTAAAAACGATTTAATGTTTAAGTGTACTGAAGTAACAAACACTGTAAATTTCTATTTATGCTTTACTTATTTTGTAAATCTATATTCCTATAAGTTCTTAATATTATAACTTGTTTATACTTATATTAAAAGAATATATTTTTTTAATATGAATTCAAACTAACAAACCCAATTGTTCATGCTGTATTTGAAACATTGATTGCATTTAACTGTTAAATATCTACTTACACAATATATTTTGACTAACGCGACAGAATAACGCTACGGATGTTTATTTTATGGTTTTATAATGTTTATACAAGTATAAAATTACGATGTCGTGATTATAAAAAATGGTAATTCTGATCAAGTATTCTCACTTACGAAATATATAGTAAGGAAATTATTATCTCCAGTGTATTCACTAGAACAGAATATTAAGCTGATTTTATTTATTTTTTATTTTTATATAATGGTCCCTCGTTATTTGGGTGGGTTTAAAATTTACCCTGAAGATAAAGAAATCAGAACGGCTTGTTTTCATATAAATTTCAATATTCTTCCTCCAATATTAAATACTAAATATTAATTTAAGCCTGACTATGATGTATAAATGTAAAAATATTTCAATAAGTCCATAACTTTGGAATCATACCATTTGTTTCATACAGATTTACTATTCATACTTTATTTATATTTACCACTGAGATTGTATGGTTTTTATGATGTGTCAGATATGTATATGTTTCCTATTTACTGTTTCAACATATGATTTATGAATTTTAATTTATTTTTAAAATACCACTCGTTTCTCTGAATTGTTAAATTTAAACAATCAGTAATTTTCTTACCTTTCTTACGTACTAATACACACAATTCAGTTCTTCTCAAACTTTATTTAATTTTTATTATAATTTCAACGCATTGTGTAAGCGTTGTGGTACGTTGAAATTATAGTAACAACTATACATATACATATCCGACATCTCATAAAAACCATACAATCTCAATGGTAAATAATTAAAGGCACTGCTCATGTCAAAGAGGTAATCCAACATAGAAACAGAGGAGGGTTGGTTTTGTGGTGGTGAAAACGGACGACAGTTTCAGTCCCTTGTTTTGTCTTAGCTACCACAAAACCCAAACATCGGCCAAGCAATCTGTTAGCTCTACACAAGCGTAATGAAATGGCTCCTTCTCTGCTTAGTCTACTAGCTTATATCACAAAGAACAAAAATTGTTTATTAGGCGTTCAAAATTGATATAAGGATATCACAATGTATTAACTTATAAAGTCAATAAATGTCTAGTTTAAAAATTTTTTATCAGCCTTCGTCGTCCGGTGTGATTGAGTTCTACGACAACAATAGTAAACTGTTATTTTCTTACTCACGTTGTCAAATTTTGTTACTTTAGACAAAATCTTGAAAACATTAGATTTATTAACTGTATTACCTTCGGGAAAGATAAATAAACCATTAGCAAATATAATTTTAAAACAGAATTGCTTTCCCTCAAACATATTCCGACCGTGGTTAGGTATGAATGCACCTGGGCTGGTAATCTTTATATATTTTCTTAATTATTCACGATTATATCATTTTGCCAAATTATTTCTAGCCAATATTTTCGTAAGTTTTTTGTTTGAATGTAGTAAAGCAATATATTTTAATTTAAAACTTCTATCATTATGGTATTTTCATTTTACAAATGTTCAGTTTGTAATTTATTATCTTTAATGATTTGCAATAATTTTACATTTATTATTGATTTAACGTTAGCTTATATACTTTAAAATGTAAATATGTACATAAATATTTGGTTTAATTTCCTTAACTAAGTTACTAACCTCACAAGTGTATCTATTTGTTGTTGTAATTATACGAAAATAGCATTTATAATGCAATACTCATACTACAACAAGACAAATAGTTTTTTTTGTTTTTTTAAAAGAAATTAATAATTTTAAAACATAATTATTGATATAATTAGCAAATATGTTAGACCAAATCTCCTCCTCCTCTCATTTGAAATAAAACGTTGATTTTTAGTTTGTTGGTTTGGATGATTGCAAAGTAAACAAAAGTAACATTACACTCTGTGGTTTTAATTTTCCATCCTGCGTAGAAACAACAGTTGCTTTACATTTGTGTACAGTCCATGCTTTGACTGAAGCTGGATTTCTTTTTAATAACTTAATTACACTTTTTTCGTTATGAACACACACACACACAAACACACACACACACACACACACACACACACACACACACACACACACACACACACACACACACACACACACACACACACACACACACACACACACACACACACACACACACACACACACACACACACACACACACACACACACACACAACACACACACACACATATATATCTTTTTCTTTCTGTTACAAGTTGTATTTTAAAATATTTCAGCAAAATATTTGTTTTGAATGGCTGATTAGGTTTTTTATATATGCATGCAAATTTGGTATAGTTAATATGTATATGTTCCATGATCCATGTACGATTTTAATTTAATTTTATTTATAAATAAATAAAAATAAATAAAATTATAAATAAAAATAAATAAATAAATTAATTCAGAATTTAGGCGTTTGGGTCGTTATACAAATAATAGAAACTTACAAAAGCATTACATTATTATTTGCATATATTACTTACCTTTATTATATATATTTCATTTTTATACATATATGTGTTTAGATTGCACTTTTTATTGTTTATGCAATTTGCATGCATATTCTACAATGTCAGTTGGACGATTTCTTTAATTTGATTAGCCTACATTAATTTAATTCACCTTAATTATTATATAAAACTGGAAAACATTTATTTAGCGATAAGTAAAGTTTAGGACTCATTTTAATTGTTCAAGTATCAAGCAACGGTAGTTAATATAACTTGTGTTGTGGTGTTATGCAGATGTTAATCTATTTCTAGCATACTGTTGGAACATACCCTATTTCATTTTATTATTAATACTTTTGTATACATATTAATCTTTTCATTATTGTTGCACATTATTGAATGCATGTATTGTGTGAATTTGCTGTGTGTAATTGTATATTGGAATGTTTGTGTATGTATGTTTGTACCTATGAATATGAACATTTTAGTTCAATCGTATATCTTTTTCATTTTATCAATAAGTCATTCTTTAGAAATGCAAATTAGTTCTACTCTTTTCATAATACGATTTTTGTTGCATGTAATGTTTATTTACAACGACTGTAAACTTTGTAGGACCAGATATAAAATTTTAGCAATGTATTTTCATTTCCATTACCAAGTATATGCACGATCATTGTTATTCTTGTATATATATATATATACAGTATATGTATACAAGAATAATAATGATTCTTATAATAATATAAAGAATATTATAATAATATTATAAAGAATAATAATATTAATAATATATATACATATATATATATATATATATATATATTATTTAAATATTTTTGTACCATAGGGTGGGTAGGCTGGACTTGTTAGCATGATAAACGACGTATGTGATGAAATAGTATCTAATAGAACTGTAAATGCATGTGTTTATGAGGATGTGGGGGTTTTTGATTTATTTAGTGATAACAACATTAATCCAAACAAAAGTATAACAATTCTTAGTTTGAATATTCGCAGCTGTAACAAACACTTTGATGAACTTATGCTCATTTTAAATTCTTATAGAAATAAATTTGACGTAATATTTTTGACAGAGACTTGGATGGATGAGAGTTGTGTGAATGTGAGTATGGATGGGTATGAAAGATTTGTGAATAAAAAAAGAAAAAACCAGAATGATGGAGTAATTTATTTTTGTGACCAAGTGTCTGACTGTAAGTTGTGATGAGTTGAGTTTGCATGGAGCCACTTGTCTTAAAGTAGAGCTGACGTTTGGCAGCGACAGGCTATCGCTATTGGTAGTTTACAGGAGTCCGTCAAGTGACCTTGGAACATTTATCGATGAACTTGAATCTTATCTCGACGGCGATGGATGCAGGGGTGGCGCGTGCTGGCTTATTGGTGACGTAAACTGTTGTATTTTGTCAGAAACTAAATAACAATTATCACAAAGATATCTGGATGTTATGTTTGGGACGGGTTTCACAAGCTGTATTAGCATACCCACAAGAGTTACTGAATACTCTAAAAACTGTATAGATCATATATTTACTAATATTAAAAACATTAGCTCAGTAAAATCAGCAATAATTAAATCAGAGATGACCGACCATTTCTTCACTGTTGTTCAATTTCAGTCATGTTTTAATAAGAATTCCAGTCAGCCATTTTCTACAAATATCAATTCCCGCCTCGACATGAATGCTGCTTTCCAGCTTTTTTCGGGTTGGGATTGGTCTGAAATATTAAATACCAATGATGTTGATGTTAGTTGCCCCATTTTCATTGAGCAGGTTCAAAAAATATTGTCTCTGTCAAATAAAACAGTACGATTCACATCAAATAACAGCCGAATCAAGCCTTAGATGACAGCTGGATTGGTTCGGTCGATTCGAACTAGAGACAAATTGGGTGGACGGCTTAAAAAACAACAATTTAATAATGTTTTAAAGACACTTTATAAAAATTACCGAAATATTTTAAGTAAAACTATCAGATCAGCCAAATAAATCTACTATCGTAATAAAATTAATCAGTCAAAAAACAACAAACGATTTCTGTGGAATAACATTGCTGAAGTTATGGGTATAAAGAAAAATATAGATAATTTTCCATTTGAACAGTTTTTGCGGGGCAAGGATGATATACAAGTCGAGGACATCAAACAAGTAGCAAACAGTCTCAATGAATACTATGTGGGTGTAGGAGCCAATCTGGCCGGCACGGTCCCTCCTGTAAAGCCTGTCCTGAATGATGAAGAATATCGGGTGGATGCCACCTTCCAACTGCAGCCAGTCACTGAAAATGAATTAACTCTAATTGTAAATAGCCTTAAGATTGGATCAGCTCCTGGTATTGATAATATTCCGGCTCTGTTTTCCTGTTTTCAATTTCAGGATCTTCAGGATTCAATTTAATCCTGTTTTCAATTTCTCAAAGTTCCTCTTCTTGTATTAAAATTAGTGTTTTTCCCCACTAAAGTATTAAAAATGGTGTTTTCCCCAAATCTTTTAAAGTAGAGGAAGTTATTCCAATATACAAGGGGGGCCCAAAAGATCAATGCGTAAGCTTTAGGCCTACATATCACATTGGCTAGCGTCATGTCCAAATTATTAGAAAAAGTATTAGAATTCAACTTGAAAATTATTTAATCAGATATAACATTCTTTTTCAAAATCAGTTTGGTTTCAGGAAAGATAAAAATATAAATGATGATTTATTTTTGTTGACAAAAAGTATTCATAATGCATTTGAACGTAATAAAAAACCTATTTTATTGTTTATTGCTTTTGCTAAAGCTTTTGACACTGTTGATAGAAGTTTGTTATTAAAGAAACTTGATCATATTGGGGTAAGGGGAACAGAATTTGATTGGTTTAACAGTTACCTTAGCGATCGTTACCAAATTGTTTCAATTAACGGACAAGACAGTACTAGGAAGAAAATTGATTATGGAGTTTTGCAGGGTAGTACGCTTGGCCCTCTACTTTTTTTGATATTTGTGAATAACCTGAGTCGACTAAATTTAGATGGGGGGCAAATTTTTCTTTACACAGATGATACTGCTTTGCTTTTTGAAGGCAGTAGCTGGAAGGAGGCTGTCCGTCTGGTGGAGATGGGCTTACTCGCTGTAAAGCATTGGTTTGATCAAATTCGGTTATCTGTTAATTTATCAAAAACAAAATGTATGCCAATTTCTATTAGAGCCGACTGTGATCCGGGCAATGTGGAACTGCGCTTGCATTCATGTGGTGGTCAGCAGGGGTGTGTGGTGTGTGAATGCGTTCAGATTGTAACTGAATATAAGTATTTAGGGGTCGTTTTGACAACCGCTTGAAATGGAATGTTCATGTATCATACTTAAATGGCAGACTTCGAAAATGTATTTATATTTTTTCTTCACTTAGTAAAGTACTTTCACCTGATTTGATAAAAATAGTTTATTATGCTTACATTCAATCGTTGTTGCAATACGGTAATCTGGCATGGGGCGGGTGTTACCGAAGCATTCTCTCTCCATTAGAAATTACTCAGAAGTCAATAATTAAATCTGCTTTGTAGAAAAACTTACGTTTCCCCACAGACTTACTATTTGAAGAATTTAAAGTGCTCAATATCTCTCAACTTTATCTAAGAACAATTATTTCATACATTTTTTAAAATAAAGAAAACTTATTTAACGAAATAACACATCTGTACTCAACGAGAGCCGCGTTAAATATTGGTTTCCATCCATCTAGATTGTTCAAAACTATTACGTCAACCTTATCACATTACATTGTCAACACTGTTTATTCCAAAAACTACCCCCGCATATAAAAAATCCACACCCTTGCAGTTATAATACGTATAAAAAATGTATTAATTATTGGTTGTTAGAACTGGGAAGAGATCATTTTAATTAATTTTTTTATTCACAGTACAGATTAGATCGCCCTGTTGCGTGGCTGCTGTATAATGTATGTACTCTTTTTTTTTTTTTTTTTTTTCTCTTGTCGTGTGAGTTGGTAGTGTGAGTGATTAGAGTGTACGCGCATATGTAGGGCTTGGATGTGTGTGTGTGTATATTGGAGTGAATGCGAGTGTGTAGGGAGTGTGAGTAGGGTATGTTTGCGTATCCAAATCTCTGTGAGATGGATTTTTTTTCAATCAAACATGAGATTCCTCTAACTTATAAACATATGTATAATGTTGACACTTAACTATGTATTTTATTATACAAATATTATTATTGTTTTTAAATAGATACTTATAAACTGAATATCCTTTTCAAATCATTATAATTTAATTACGAATTTATTAGCTGATATAGAGCTCACTCCTCACCCACAGGCTGTAGCCTATGTGGGGAATTTTTCAAGTTATTTTTTTCATATGTATTCTTTATTGTATTAGTAATTTTAACTGAAATAAATGGATTTTCATTTCATTTCATTTCTTAACACCAGTCCTTCACCAGTTCTTTGAAAAATGAAGGCCAATTAAAGTTTGTAAAGCTAAATATCTTAAAATCTATAAATTATACAAACAAAAACATTTTATAATTATCTCACAAGATACAAAACTATTATAGTATTCAGTTTTAAACATTATGGTATTAAACATTATGTTTAAGAGCATACAACTATTGGCAGAGACATTTAAATTCTTTTTCATTATAACAGAACTAATAAACTATTGACAATTATCAACTGACACAACTATGCAAAAACTATGCCCACGGACCTTCTCTCTTCATTACTTAATGCATTTCAATTCGTTATAAAACACTTTAAGTAAGTGAACGTTTTTAAATGTAATTACTATAACCATTACTCTCAAAAATATATGCTAAGTAATATAACGCCATTATTATAATAGCTGAAGATTAAATTAAAGGGCTGTAAAAATACTGTATGATTAAATCTACAACATTCATAGAGTTTTATGTGCTTTTTACTTAGCATACATGTCTTTATACAAAGCAGTCACACAATAGTTATCAATTGCCAACTTGCTCGTTTCTGATTTTTTAATACAACTATCATTCCTGAACGCGATTTCCATCAATACAATATGTTACATTCGTACAATTCCTCATTTGTTTATTTATAAAATATGACAGTGTTTATACACATTTTAATTCAACAAGTCTCTCAATAGCACTTACACAATACTTATCAATAGCTCAACTTGTACGTTACTGTGGTATTGACAGAAATTTTATTGCGTTTCACAAGGGTTGGTTAATACAATAGTTTTTACTTAAAAAATGTCACAAAAGGTTTACTACGTTCTCCTTTGCCAAGACTATCAACATCGCACACACAATACTTTTCAATTACTCAACTTGCTTGTTCATGTGAAGTTGACCTCTGTCTTGCTGGGCCTGGGTATGTATGGGACGTCTCTACGTTGCTGGGATCAAAATGTTAGGTTTTGACAGTATAATATATTTTATTTTGTATTTAATACAACAACGTTTTTAGTACATTCTCCGTTGACAAGACTATCAACAGCACTCACACAATACTTGTCAATTGTCAACTTGCTCGTTCATGTGTAGTTGACAGAGACGTAGATGTGATCAGAATGTTAGATTTTGACAGTACAATATATTTTATTTTGTATTTAATGCAACAACGTTTTAAGTGCATTCTTCTTTGACAAGACTATCAATAGCGCTCACACAATACTTGTCAATTAATCAACTTGCTCGTTCATGTGAAGTTGACAGAGACGTTGATGTGATCAAAATGTTAGGTTTTGACAGTACAATATATTGTATTTTGTATTTAATGCAACAACGTTTTTAGTACATTCTCCTTTGACAAGACTATCAATAGCACTCACACAATACTTGTCAATTACTCAACTTGCTCGTTCATGAGTAGTTGATAGAGACGTTGCTGGGATCAAAATGTTAGGTATTGACAGTAAATATATTTTATTTTGTATTTAATGCAACAACGTTTTTAGTACATTCTCCTTTGACAAGACTATCAATTGTACTCACCCCTTACTTGTCAATTACTCAACTTGCTCGTTCTTGTGAAGTTGACAGAGACGTTGATGTGATCAAAATGTTAGGTTTTGACAGTACAATATATTGTATTTTGTATTTAATGCAACAACGTTTTTAGTACATTCTCCTTTGACAAGACTATCAATAGCACTCACACAATACTTGTCAATTACTCAACTTGCTCGTTCATGAGTAGTTGATAGAGACGTTGCTGGGATCAAAATGTTAGGTATTGACAGTACAATATATTTTATTTTGTATTTAATGCAACAACGTTTTTAGTACATTCTCCTTTGACAAGACTATCAATTGTACTCACCCCTTACTTGTCAATTTCTCAACTTGCTCGTTCTTGTGAAGTTGACAGAGATGTTGCTGTAATTAGAATGTTAGGTTTTGACAGTAAAATATATTTCATTTCTGCATTAATTGATAAAACGGTTGTAGTGTGCGCCTGGAATGTGAGATTTGTTAATTTGCAATGGGTCTCGTTTCGAAATTGTCGAAGATTTTGTATCAATTCTCATTTAATAATACACATAACATGCTCACTCACCACATGTCATCAACATAAATTATTTGTTACTGGCATGTTGATGGACAGTTATTCTGGTTTCATTAATTCTAACTGTTCTTTTCTTGATGAATAATTTGTGTTGTAATAGTGGACTGAATTTGTTAGTGTTAGGACATATTACGCTATATGAGAGTGGTATTGGGTAAATTTAGTCTAAGTATATTAACAATGCGAATTAAAGACAGTTTATTATTTATTTATTACAATTGATAAATATACTTCATCAGATAATAACAGTTTAAGTAAATTTGGAAAGTTCTCACCCGACGTTAGATTTATGTTGACATTTCAAAAGGCATTAATGTCGCCAGCCACTTAAAAAAGGCCCTTGAATATACAAAATATTGTATTATACTGTATAAAATAGATTACCTCTTTATTTTGAAAATATTGTAGTTTACCTTTGGGTAAACACTACGAGAAGGAAGGTAGTACATACCAGGTTAATATGGTCAATAAGTACACCTTCAATCTCGTGTGTGGTACTATATATTGTAGTTTACCTTTGGGTAAACACTACGAGAAGGAAGGTAGTACATACCAGGTTAATATGGTCAATAAGTACACCTTCAATCTCGTGTGTGGTACTATATATTGTAGTTTACCTTTGGGTAAACACTACGAGAAGGAAGGTAGTACATACCAGGTTAATATGGTCAATAAGTACACCTTCAATCTCGTGTGTGGTACTATATATTGTAGTTTACCTTTGGGTAAACACTACGAGAAGGAAGGTAGTACATACCAGGTTAATATGGTCAATAAGTACACCTTCAATCTCGTGTGTGGTACTATATATTGTAGTTTACCTTTGGGTAAACACTACGAGAAGGAAGGTAGTACATACCAGGTTAATATGGTCAATAAGTACACCTTCAATCTCGTGTGTGGTACTATATATTGTAGTTTACCTTTAGATAAACACTACGAGAAGGAAGATAGTACATACCAGGTTAATATGGTCAATAAGTACACCTTCAATCTCGTGTGTGGTACTATATATTGTAGTTTACCTTTGTGTAAACACTACGAGAAGGAAGGTAGTACATACCAGGTTAATATGGTCAATAAGTACACCTTCAATCTCGTGTGTGGTACTATATATTTTTTGGAGAAAATTAGTAAATTTATTTGTGCTAGTTGCTTTAGAATACGACATCCACTTAAACAAAGTCGTGTGATCAGTTAGTTGAAACACAACGCATTTTATAACTAGGAATCAGAGGGGGGACTTTACTTTTGGTCATAAATAATAACAATTCACATCACCCATATCTCTACGATCGGTGTCCTAGTAATGAATAATAATGTTGTTTTACATAACGTAAACTACTTATTTACACAATGAGATAAAATTTAATTACAATATAGAATTAATTATTATAGGTATTTTCTTTAAAAAAATCATATCACTAAACCCAGTTCCTTGCCTGCTTTGAATTGTAAAGACTACCAAGCGAACCGCAATGATAATTTAATGAACGATATGTTTTTACAGTATGAATATTACAGATTATGGGTCTAAAGTACAGGCATTACCAAGTGGGTAAAACCTTTTGTCTTACTTCAGATTCATAAGCTGAACAATCCAAACTCAGTTGACAATCGGTTTCGTAATTCCTTTCCTTCCAAGAGACAAACTTCACCTAATTAATCGTGGTATAGTAATTTGTGTCAATTTTTATATTTTGAAGGTTTAGAAAAACATAATTATAGTTGACAGTTATTATGAAAAGGAATAGTTCCATAAAGGAAGGTTGTATAAATAAGAATGTACCTGGTAAATATTGTCAGTTGTAAATTATATTAATTTTTTTTCAAAATTAATTTAAAGTAATTACGTAAATAACTGTTATACAGTTTTTATACGATGGAGTTGTAATATATGCTGAAGTATTGTCCCACCCACCCGCCCAATACGTATGGAAACAGGACCCACCCATCACCAGTACACTAAAGTGGTTGTCAATACATTCTGAAGTATTGTACCACCCGGCCGCCCAAACACGTAGATAACATGACCCACCCACCCAAGCATGTATGACGGTATTTTTGTGTGTGGGTAGGTTGGAGGGCCTTACTCTGACTTTCTGTATGTCAAAATGTAAGTAGGTAGTTCATTATTTTTATCGTTGAGCTACAATGTTATTCAGTGAGTTTTTTATTTATTTTTATGATGTCACTAGTAGTTTTCGAGAAATCTGAAACATAAAATAAAAATACATCTAGAGCAGCACTTTTGAGAATATTTTTTAAAATGAAATTAGCTAAATACGTTCGGTAATATTTACAAACAGCACTTTGCATTAGAGCTTAGTACAATAAAACACATGTACACGATAGGTTTACACCTGAGAATAGAATAAAATAGAATAATTTTTTATTGCATGAGCATAATGTTGATTAAAATTAAGGCAGCCATTCCTACAGAATTCCACATTCATACATACATTTTGGGTCGTACATTCTTCACATTCACACAAATAGTCCAAGTTAGATACTCCGGCTTCCAGTGTCAAAGCGCCAAATTATTGGTCTCCCAGTTGTGGGATAAGAAATCTCTCACGGAGTAAATGGCTTCAGAAATGAGAACCCTTTTTAACCGTGTCTTGAAAGCCTTTGGCTCAATATTCCTTTTTTGTATTCTATCAGAAGACTATTGACCAAGCGAGTACCTGCTTGTGAGGAAGGTGCTCGTAGGTTACTGTCCTATGTTGTGCGATTCTGTAATTTTCTCTTTGTCTGGTTGGATAATTATGTATTTCACTGCCTCTGGTGAGTACACACTTGAACATACAATAAGATGCAGCCTCTAAAATATAAATGCAAGGCATTGTCTATAGCTTTAACGACTTAAACACGGGTTTGCAGGACTCTATAGACTTCAGTTTGGACATTATACATACTGCTTTTTTTTGCAGTCTAAAGAGTCTCATTAAGTCAGCTGAGGAACAGCCACCCCAAAGAACAACTCCATACGACAAGTGAGGATAAATAAGACCATAATACGCCGCAAGCATGACTTGATCTCGGACAGGGTTCTTAGAACGTATATTCCGGATGACAACTTGGAGCAAGCCATATCAATATGATTGGTCCAAGCTAGTGCCCGGTCGATGATAACTCCGAGAAATGTTGTCACATGAACCTCATCCACCTCTACTTCATCTAAGACAACCCTTGGTGATTGATCAATTTGTGATTGGGGTAAAGAGAATCTAATAAAATTAGTTTTAGAAGGGTTTATTTTATATTAGAGGTTTATATTACCTTAAATTCCGTCAAGGGGTCCAAGACGTCGTTAGATGGCAACCAGTTTCGACTACTTCATGTAATCATTTTCAAGCCAAAATACATAAAATATTCACTTTTGTGAGGTCTTCATAAGTCTTGAAAAATACATTTTCTTTAATCAATCTGCATAAAAATATAACCTGGCAACAGTTATTAGTTTTAATAATGTTTTACTTTCTCCCATGTGTTTAAAACAGATGTTTTGTCAATGTCTAAAAATATTTGAAATGTTATCACTATCAGTATTCATATGAGTATATTAGAAAGAAAAATAAAACTTTAAAATTGACATGGGACACTTGGTCAATATTATAATGACACACATGAACGCACTAAACACATAAAAAAAAACACAAAGCAGACATCTATTATGTCTAAAATATGATAGATGCACGTTCGGTGCACGGTGTAGGTGATGCAAGTTGCGAGCTTAAACTGACACCGTGACTTTGCACAATCTTGCTCCTTTTCTCTCTCTCAAAGTTCTTATCAGGCTCCTTACGTTTTTTTATAATTTACTCAATGTATGAGGCTGTTTCATAGAGAAGGTTCGGTTCAAAAGATGATTTTTCATTTAGAATAAACTGGGGTTGTTGTTTTTCGGCCTTGTAAATGTGGTATTCCTCGATCGTGTCCAAATATCTACCTCTGTCTCTATGTATCTGTAATATTTCTAAATTTTTGTCAATGCTAGAATAATTATGATTTGCATTGATTAGGTGCTCAGCATAGGAAGAGGTTTGTTTCAGTGTGGTTTTTTTAGGCAAATGTTCTTTGAAACGAGCTTTGAATGAACGCGTTGTTTGGCCTATATAAAAACTTGGGCAGTTGTCACAATTAAGTTTATATATTCCTGTTGCCATAGGGTTATTTGAAGAGATGGGTTTCCATGCTTTTAAAAAAGAAGAAAGTATATTTTTGTTCTAAATGAAAGTTTCAATTCATTTTTGGCCATTTCACTCTTTAATGTGTTACTTAGATTTTTTTTCAAAATATGTGGATATGTACGTTGTGTTTTTGTTTTTATCCAAAGAAGTGGTTTTATTTTTATTTTATGTTTACTTTTATTATTATTATTTAATAGGTTTATTTTAAGATTGATACTATTAAAATGTTGGACGCAACTATTTAAAACTCTTTCAAAATTCAAATTCAACTCTTCACTTGTACAGAGGGTTGCATCATCTGCATACTGAATAAGCCGCCCATGACGCAGTGATGCAGGTATATCATTTACATACGCCAGAAAGAGCAAGGAGCTGAGAATCGATCCCTGCGGCACCCCGATCCCTAATTCGCTTGGTTTAGATGTTTTATTACCGATATGGACTGCTTGAAACCTATTGTTTAGATAAGATTTGAGCCACGATAACGGAACTCCTCGAACACCATATTAAGCTTCTTTAAAAAGATTTATGGTTAACACAGTCGAAAGATTTGGAGAGATTGAGAAACACACCAAGAGTATGCCTAAGACTCTCCAAACTGTTAACTACCATGTCGACTAGACTCACTACTGCGTATATTGTCGACTTCCCCTCTCTAAAACCAAACTGGTCATTCGAGAGAAGAGAATGTTTATTAAAAAAAGAAACCAGTCACAATAAAAACACTTTCTCGAAAACTTTACTTATTACTGGCAGTATTGATATAGGTCTGTAGTTACTGATTGAGTTTGGATCCCCCTTTTTGAAAATTGGTGTTACTTTGGCTGTCTTCAGTGAAGATGGAAACTATCCAGATTGAAAGGAAATATTTATTAAATGTAACAATGGATATAACAAGTGCCTGAAGCACTGTTTTAAAAACCATGTAGACATGTAGTGTACATCATTGGACGTTTTAGGCGATACATTTTTTATTACTCGCCTTTGTATTACCTTTGAACGTGCTTTAAAGTGTTCGATAATATTTGATATTTATATGATTTATGACGTAATAAATTACGTTTTAATAATAATAATAGCTCAGCAGTGTTATTAAATACTTAGTACCGATGGAGTATTCTTAACTCTTTTAATTCCAATAATTCACAACAATGTTTGTGGCCAGAAAATGTTATGTAAAGTTCACTGAATCCACAAATTCCTTCATCATATGTATGTTGTTTCCTTTGAGGTTATTGTCAATCTAACTTTATCTCTCACTTAAACCGCAAAGAGTTTTATCCCGTTTGGTAAAAAATATATCAAAAAGGATAAGTCCATTTCTCAATGGGAAACATCTGTATAGTGGTGAAGCTCGCTGTTGGAAACTCGTATTACCCTCAGACAAATTCTATTGACTATTTCTATTATTCCTATATTACCTCAATGCTTTAAAGATAGTAAAATAACACACACATGGATTCATATTGAAATTATTAGGGAGTATAATAAATAGAATTATGCACTATGCTATAGTCTTGGTTAAACATGCTAAATAATAACGTTTACAACATAATCCGGACATATTTATTTATTTATTTATCAATAGATAACAGTTAATAATTACGACATGTTCGTTTATCGACATTTTGTAAAAATTGAATACGCTCAGTATCATTCTAACAGTAGGTACTGACAATATTAATTAAAACTACTTAATACTTTATTTTAATTATTAAATGTTACATTAATCTGAACAAATCATATTTGTATGGTGCCTTGATCAGTGTACAAATAAAAGCAAATTGTTGTCTTTGAATTGTTTTAAATTATGTGGCTTACACTACATTACATGTAGCAATTATTATGATATTATTTATCAGTGTCCAGCCTTATTTAGAACGTTTCCCTTACTCTGACTTTGATCTCGAGCTACCATGTTATTCAGCGTATGTTTTATTTGTTTGGATGACGTCATAACTATTTTATTTTTCTGTTCAATCTAGACCTTATTCAAAAGGGAATTTTTCTCTGGTATCTAAATTGATATAGAATTACTAATTACTTTAAAAGTAAATAGTAATTACTAATTACTAATCAATACTACTGTACGCGTATGGGTGGGCGGGTGGGTCAATACTACCGTAAAGTATTAGTTTAGTAAAATTTAGATGGTCATTCACTTCCCATTAAATTACTTTCTATTAAAATAATATCTACTATCTTCAATCCTTATAGGAAGCCGATCCGTGGTAAGAGGTGGAGGAACTCCCTAAAAGCGATGACTAGGTGAACTGAGAAAAGTAATTGAGGGAAGGGGATCTTGTAGTTGTGAGAAATATCCGTATACATTCATGTTATGAGTTGAAGGCAAGTTATATTTGTTAATTATTGTTCAAAAATATATTAACAGTTGCAAAATTATATGATACATAGTTGAGTGTATTATTTATAGTTAAAATCCTAATAAAATACAACTGTTTTTCTTTATTAATATTCGTTTGTGGTTATAAAAGACTTCTAAAAGTATATCCCCATATACAAAAGCCAAATACCACTCACTCACTGATCACTGTATCACTAAAATTACTATCTTGTCTTGTAGGATGATTCGTTTTAAGTTGCATGTATGCAATAATAAGTTATTTTTAAGTGTGTTTCGTAGTTTCGAAATGGTAGCTGTTTTAGTTTGGACATTTCGAAATGTCACTAACAGTGTTTCCCAATTCCGCCTTTAGCTACTAAAAGAATGGTCCCAATAAAAAATTACTATAGTTTTCACATGCAGATTTGGGACACTACAACTTTGTTCATATGCAATTTTGCAATATCTTGCCTCCTTTACCGTAGGTAGATCTTAACTTTCAATCTATGTGTGTAACCTAAAACAACTGCTTAGCGCACTCTGAAAGCAGACTTATACGGTTTTCTCGAAAAGAAATAACTAAAAAAACTCTAATTGAACAAACATGATTTTACCTTCCCGGACGTGTATGGGAGGGTGGGTATTAAAGTATCTGTAAAATTATAGCAACCTTTATATCGTAAGGAAAACGTAAACATGGCGAGAACCACTGATTTAAGTCATCATACTTTGCTTCCTCAAAAAGTAGCTTTACTGATTTTTCTTGACTACAACACTTTTTATTTAGAAGAAGAAACTGATTTTAATTGGATATTTGAATACATTTAAATACAGCCATAGGTGACACTGCGCTACTTCTCACACTCCTAAAATAGACCTAGAGCTCTAGACTTTAAAACTTGTTTATATAGGAAAACAAACTGAAATCATTCATAAAATGTTATGATGATAACATGAAAAACAGTATTAACCTGGTAATAGCGCATGGCCAACTGATGTGAAATAAGGTTCTTCAAGACTTCCATTTGAATCTGATCTATACAATTAGAAATTATTAGAAATCAGAAACTTGACATAAAATCACTGGTATTTTGCAATGTTGTTATTGGCATATTGGTATATGGCGATGCTGCAGGTTAGAGGGGACCATGGGGGAGCATAAGAAAGTGTAGAGAACCACCCCATGCAAAATGAGGGCAGTAAGTTAGTATATTATAAATGCCATTTTGACCGTTTATGTGTGACTTTAGCATGATAGCCAACTTGAAACCACATAGCTATTTGAATATTTATTCGAAACATAATCATGCGACTATCTGTATCTGAAGATACAATCTCAACTGTGGCGTTATTAGCTTAGAAGTCAAGTGCTAACCTAATGGCTATTAGCTTAGAAGTCAAGTGCTGACCTAATGGCTATTAGCTTAGAAGTCAAGAGCTAACCTAATAGCTATTAGCTTAAAAGTCAAGTGCTAACCTAATGGCTATCAGCTTAGAAGTCAAGTACTAACCTAATAGCTATTAGCTTAGAAGTCAAGTGCTAACCTAATGGCTATTAGCTTAGAAGTCAAGTACTAACCTAATAGCTATTAGCTTAGAAGTCAAGTACTAACCTAATAGCTATTAGCTTACAAGTCAAGTACTAACCTAATAGCTATTAGCTTAGAATTCAAGTGCTAACCTAATAGCTATTAGCTTAGAAGTCAAGTGCTAACCTAACAGCTATTAGCTTAGAAGTCAAGTGTTAACCTAATAGCTATTAGGCGTTATTAGGTCAAGTGGGTACTGTGGTCTGGCAGGCTAAGTAGCTAAGTTGAGTCAGTCTAATACTCATTTAAACTGAATAACTTCCTAATAAATAGAAGGTAAATCTATCTTTACTTTTCCTTTTATTGTATTAGTTAGAGGTATATTCATGTACTATCTTCCTATAATATTTTACTTAGGATCACTCACCTCCTAGGCTTGTATGGTAATTATAATTGTAATTAAATGCATTCTTTTAATATCTTTAAAAATCTACAATTATACTAAACAATCCATTATTGTCAATTATGTGAATATTTTACTTTTTATGAGAAGCTTATCCGTTAAATTTAGAGGGAAATTTTAAATAAATTAAATCAAAACATATCAAATCTCGTCCAGTTATGTTTCATATGACCTCAAAATTGATTGTATTACTGGATCAATACAAAATAACTTCCTCTTTTTGACATATTGTTTAAAAATGTCTCAATTGTTAGTTGGAGAAAGAGCTTAATTCTACGTTATTATCAATTTCGTCATCATTAAGTACAATTGCTCTATCTGTTGATTTCTTTTTCCTATCAACCAAAAATATTCTTTGAAGACTCGTTAAGAGGGCGATTTGGAAAGCTGAGAAATTTGACATTATTTTATAAATCCAATAGCTATGTTAAATTTCCTAGAAATATGTTACTGCATAAGAAAATCTTTTCAATTTACAACAAAATACATGCAAAAATCACTCTGCATTATTTCCAGTATATTAAAACAGGCAAATCTAATGTATCTCACATAGTTTTACTTCAGTATTTTGGACTGAGGATAGTGTTCAGAAAAAATATAAAACAGTATTGTAAAGTGAATTTAAAAAACAAACCATCCTGATAATGTTAACTTACAAAATCTTCTGTACGTTGGAAATAAATAAAAATCTTGCCTAATAATAATGCTAATATGACAAATTACATAGTAGTTAATTAATGTCATCTTAACGTTTATTTTACAAAATAATTGTATCATGTATATTCGTAATATTTGGGTGATATAACAACGTGAAACTTGTCACAAAGTAAAATGACTTTTTTTTTCTTCTGTAGATGGATTTTCCTAAAATCAACGTAATTTTCATAAAAGGACTAGGATCACTGTACATATTTAAAATATAAATGTCAATGAATATCTACATAATCATCTCCACTTAATGGTGGTAAATTATAGAAATGGTAGTGTTATAGATAATTTATCATTCAGGTCTCAACTTTAAGACACGATGTGTCAACAATTGGCTTTGTGTAATACGTTCAATAAATTATTTCCCTTACTATTATATATTCAGATTGTGTGCAAGGAGTCATTATATATTCAATACGTCTACCATTGTTATGTATGTTATTTGCATCGTGACTTTCGAATAATGGAATTATTGATACAACCATTGATAAAGTGGCTCCCTTTGAATATATATCACATATCTTTCCTTAAAGGAAGATATAGGGAACATGCCTTTCATAGATAGTTCTTTGTAGTATACATATATTTTATAATCATACTAAACAAGCTATTGTACGTTATAATATATAGTTAGATTACTGACTTTTGTCAACAATCTGAGTCAGTAAGAAGGAGGAAATTTACTAGCAGGAAATCATAAATAATTGGTAATATAACTAGGTAAACATTGTTAATGTTTATGTAGCTAGATACTGTTTATGGTGTATATACTAAGGTTCATCTCTAAAGGAGTCATTGCCTGTCCTTTAGTTGATTTTACTTTAAAGTACGGAAATATGTGTGTGATTTTAGATTGTTGAAAAATAAGTAATGAAATATACTGTATATGATAAAATACTCGATCCGGTATAGTATAGTTACTAAACTAACATGTCTATATGAAGCAGCAAAACTAATAATGAATTGAAAAGGGGATATATAGAATATTAAAAAGCTGGAAAAAAGATTATCGGAACGATTTTAAGACCAAAAATAACAGAGTAAGGTTACAGATTAAGAGGAATGCAAGAGTCTGAACCACTGTCAATTAATATAAATCATGGCATTGAGAAAGATTAAAAATCAATGGGCCCCACAGAATAATGGACGATGCGTGACTAACTAAAAAATGTGTCTTTACAATGAATCAATAACAAATATGGAATTCATAATATAAGTAAGGAAATATCTGAGAAAATCAAACAATAAAGAAGAAGATGTTGAAAACTGAAACAAATTCAGACAAAAAGTAGTTTTATGTGTCTTCCAAAAACCTTCCTGGAAAAGTAGTAAAGGAAATATAAAATGTATCTCTGATAAAACTTTATTATTTAACCTCTAAGGATATTAATAATAAATAATTTCAATGTTTTATTACTAACAAAATTTATATATTTAACTAACGGTCTTTTATTTATTATGTAAACTCTTTATGGTAAAGGACAAGTTAATTGATGATTGATGTAATTAAAAACAGGAATATTTACTTTTTAATGTTTGTTTGTAATTTTAGACTTAACTACTTAATATTCCTGCGTACATCTGCTTTGTCACTGGTTTATACAGCTGCTGGGTATATAGCGTACATACTAAAGCAATTGGTGCCATGACAGCTATTGATGGCACTCTCATGACAACTTCACTTCCTTGGATCCCGGTGTTAAATCGTCAGGAGTCTTTAATTGAAGAATTCAATAGGATCTTGAATGTCCTGTACTTCCCCATTATACTGGACCTCCTACGTCAGAACGGTCACTTAAAATCTCAAAATCTACCTCTACGTACTGTTTCCCAGTTGAACAGATCACATATTTCACCAAACACAAGCAGGGTACATCAGTGTATATCATTATTTAAAAATTGCATGGACAATTAAGTAAATATTATACATCGTTGTAATGGATTCAAAAATGGTCAAGAATCATATAAAATTACTCCAATATAAATGGGATATTAGTATCAACATAGCTATGTCGTATATCCGATTGGACCGTACACGTACGGTTGCAGGATATTGGAGGGCGAATGGGTCTATAGAACCGTACGTGTACGGGAGGGGGTGGTTCAGTACTACTGTACGTGTATAGGAGGGTGGGTGGGTCAATACAACCGAATACGGGAGGGAGGTGGTTCAGTACTATTGTACGTGTACGGGAGGGGGTGGTTCAGTACAACTGTACGTGTATGGGAGGGAAGTGGTTCAGTACTACTGTACGTGTATGGGAGGGCCGGTGGCTCAATACAACCGTACGTGTACGGGAGGGGGTGGTTCTGTACTACTGTACGTGTATGGGAGGGCGGGTGGGTCAGTACCACTTTAAGTTTATTGATCTAGAGTACTTGCTGTTAATGTTTTCCTACGAAAGAAACAGCAAAACTCAAGAATGTGTAAATATTTCATATCTTTTAAGGATAGTAGAAAGAATAAAATTATGATACTTAAGCCTAAACTTCAGAAGAACTATTAAAAGGTGGGATGGGAAATAATAAATATGCAGCTAAAAATTAATTTTTGTTTTTAAAGGCTTACTGACACATCAAACAAAATAACTTAATATAGCACTGATGCTATAATGTTGATAGACGCTAAAGATACATCAAATATTATTTATTCTTTTCTTTACTACTTTTTGAGACGTACAATCTTATACGTATAACAGGACTGTGAAATATTTTATTTTGTTATTCAGATAAAGTAAAAGACAAATGAAAACACTGAATAAAAGGAAGAGTTTCGAGAACAACTTAGAATTACAATGAAGGTAATTCAAACAGATCTTTCAATGTTCCGGCTTGTTCAAAATGTAAATATTAACAATGAAGTTAGTTCCTTTATAACTTCAACGACCATATTCTTTTTTTATTTCTAGCTGATGACATGTTTCAACAAATGTTACGCTTTGAATAATTTTAAAATGTTTCAACTAACACAGTATATAATAATATATTATGTTCTTTGTTACTTATCTTAATCGTCACATCCGTATTTCACTACAGTTTGGAATCAACAACATCCTACATCTGTTAGGCCATATAATAAAATTAGACATATTTAAATCAAGGAAGCGAATTAATTAAATTTTTTTTGTACCAAATGCGATTAAATTACATTCGATTGAAAAATGGGATGGAAAAATCTTTAGTGAAACGTTATCGCATTCGACTTTAGGAAGTATATCACCTGGCAGCCACAGTTGCACGTAAACATGTCACTGGCTTCCTTTACCGGAAGTTGTGATTTTTATAACAACTTCCGGTTGTACGACATACTTTTTCTAAACCTATACCTACATCGTTAATGTTGTAAATTTATTTAACTTACAATGACAATTCTTTTTACTGCCGGAAAACACAGTCCTTACCATAAAACATGGTATATATCAATACATCACGCTTTTAAAAGAATTCAATATAATCCAAACTACAGTGCTTTATAAGTTAGGCGTAGCTTTATATGTATTTGTGTTATTGCATTCATTATAACATAATTATAATCATTTATTGCTTTTGACACATTTTACAGTTACATAAACTAACAAAATTAATTTAAAATGTACATAAATATAAATTATATATAAAAAAAATAACAATGTATAATAATAGTTAAATCAAATGTATGAATAAATAGCAATATCTTGACGATAATATAAATAGAATTTTGAAGTATGATACATTTGGTAAATTTATCCTTTATTGGTTATCTTCTAAAAATTCTTCAGTTATGTAGAATGATTTATTTTTTAAAAATATAATTTAATAACTTTTCTAAATTTTGTATAATTGGTTCTTCTTTCAGGTCTGCTAAAATATTATCCTAATACTTTAGTAATGTCCTAATACAACTATCGTAATAAGTACTGAAAATGATGTGAAGAGTTATAATATTATAGACATATTATCCTTTTTTTATTTTAACTGGAATAATTCCAACATCCAGCGGGTTATTACATTTTTGACCAGTGCAGCAACAATTAAGATTTAATTAAAGAATGAAATCGGCTCTTAACAAGTCACGAACCCCATGTGAATTGACGAAGGAAGTAGGAGAAAAACTAACAAGGGAAGCTTTGCTAGACCAACTATAAAAAAAAAAAAAAATTGCATCCAATCCTTTTAATAATGTAATGCATATTATATTGCTGCTTAAGAGTTTATAAACAAGTAGCCTGTATGTTATAAATAATAACTTAGTTATTTATTAACAATTTCCAATAGTAAAAGGTCAAAGACCTCGTTACATGCGTTAATTGTTTATACAAGCCAAGCTGGAGACAATATTGGTACAATATATCATATCGTCATATATGCTATGAAAACAAGATATCAATCCTATATATCTCATCCATATGACAACTCAATCACTTGTATTTGATTACAACCGTAATCTCAACTCAATCAGAGTTGTACAAACTGCCAAATTGATTATTGGTTACGTTGTTTTCGGTGTAATCAAAGATATGGTCTAATGTCATGTAGATAAAAACTAAATTGTAGTGTTAAGCTGGGAAATTGTAGTACAAAAGTATTATTATTAGAAGATAAATATTTATATTGGGGCACAATATATTCTATGTATTTAATAATTTTGTTACGAATTATGTATGTATCAATGAGTAGGTTGAATGAACGGTTCATCATAATGTGGTATAGCAATATATGAGTTATCTAGGATCAAACAGCTGAATAAGTATTTGAATATGATATTCATTACTTCATATCTGGTATAAAACATAGAATCACTGAATATATACCATGTAGCTTACAATAACGGTAAGGGTGTGGGTATAACTGTGCTCTGACTTGACTAACGTTTTTGAAATAGTTTTACCACTAACAAAATATGGTTGGCTAACTAGACAAAACAAAAAGAGGGTGTTCAAAATCAACCCACATACAACTGGTGTTTGACAACGAGTTCAATAATAAACCCCTCTTGTACTTTAATAATTTAAAATAGTGATAGTTTGTGTACATACATTTATTACTAAGAAAAAATGTCAAATAGTTTAACAATTGTCATACTGCGTGAATGTAAAAAGAACATGAATTAGTTAAAAGACATTAATTAACTGTTCGCAGGTACTTGAAGCATGCCAGTGATAAGATAAGTTAGGACTGGTAATAAATACACGTCTTACAACTCTTGGGCGTAGATTTACCCTGCGTAACGTAGCTTCACTCTTGAGAGTTGTCATCCGTATACTCGCTTGTTTAAATAGTTAGAGTACGTGATGTTCAAAGTTATCTGGATTTTTAATTTTTTAAGCTATAAGTCTAACAGATTACACTGACGATCCCAAAATTGTATTTTACTTCAATTAACCACTAAACAATGATCTTATTATAGGAATATATGTACTTCAGTATATAAACATAATATGTGTGGGCACTATTTAATAAGAAACGTTCTTTTAGTTGACCAAGATAATGTTTGATTTGGATATTACATAAGACATCTTCTCTTGTACTGTTACTGATGTAGACTGCATCAACGAGTTTAAAAATACAGTAGTAATATGTTAGTTAATAACATGTTTTATAAGTAAATATACTGGTGAGAAAATATTATTGTTCAAAAAGGTAAAATATTGTTTTACAAAAAAACTTTAAATTACATATTTCTGGTCATTTACGTGTGATGACCAATTTACTATTACGTTAAAGATAGTTCACCTTTTAGATAAAAATTTGACTACTGAGACATATTTTGCAAAAAAAATGTGTATTTCATAAAAGTCTTTACATGTGTAGTTACAAAAGCATGTATACCTGTCTATCTAAAGACTAAATGAGATAGGAAGTCCCAAATATCTTCAATATGTATACTTAATACACACACTCTTCATAATATCTAGTTCTTTATAGAGAGGTCCAGAAAATGTTCCATAATTACATTGAAAAAAGAAAGAGAGGTCGCTTTCTTATAGGCACAGTGAACGCACCAGTGGTTGTTATAAATAGATTACCACTATTGTACATTCTTATACATATGTAGTAATAAATACTACTTTTAACTATAGAGATTTAGGGAGGAGGGGTAAGAAAGAGACTAATAAAGTATGACCCTACTATCCACGTGGAAAACTAGAGAAATAACTATTCTACTAACTTTCAGAGCACAAATCCTGTGACTCCTGATTCTTTCTCTTTGTAATATACTAATAACATTTATTTAAAGGAAGGTAGTTATGTACTGTTGTTATTATTATAATGACAATAACCTTAAAAAATATATTTAGTTTAAAAAATATAAATAGCAATATTAGTATAATGAAATTATAACATCTTTGTAAAATATATTAATTCCAAATGCTTTTCATTTACATGTGACATTGCCTATAGTTAAGTGAGATAGTTTAGCTCACGTCCAGATCCACCTGTTGACATGATGGTAGGAAACTTTGGTTCACACACGTTCAGGTCCACTGAAAAAATGATGCGACGTCAAGCTACACACTTTGCCTTAATGAAAGAATCTTGGGTGGACTCACGTCCAGGCCCACTGAAGATATTATTTTCACATCAAGCTCCAACCCTTTCCTTGGTGAAGGAATCTTGGGTGGACTCGCGACCAGGCCCACTGAACATATTGAAGTGATATCAAGCTCCACACCTTGC